>JAQIUQ010005691.1:0-26526 GCA_030378365.1 Hybognathus amarus | reverse complement strand
CCAGTTACGTATTGCTAATGTGTTTTTGCAAAACGGATATTAATCTGATATTCAATTCCCGCGTTATATACAGATTTCATGAAGTGCACGTCACCGAAAGCAACAGATGAGCTGCATTTTATAAATCATCGGCTTCGGCTATTTCAAAATCAGCAAAGACAGCAATAAGAGAGAGCGGCAGAAGCCCTGGTATGAGATCATTTCATTTCTTAAGGCTACTTTTAATGAAGATAGTGGAGGTAGAAGGTAACTTAGTGTTAATCGTATGCGTCTTACTTTCACTTTCATTTGCGATAGATTGCGCGCGCTGGCTTATAAATACACTCGCCTGCTCATCTGATGCACGTCGTCATATATGACTAAAACAACATGACATAGCCTGTTTTCAACAACCAGATGCATTTACACTTGTCCAGTTTCGTCTGGAATACAGCCCAGACCACGTCCTCAATGGTTTGAGCTATCGGATTCAAATCCGTCTGGATTCAACCTGGTCTTTTCACGATCAAATAAGTTATCCGATCACAGAAAACGCATGAAGTGACCAGATGTCGGCTAAACAGCCCCTTTGAATCCATCTTCTACTTTTGGGAAAGTTGACTAAAGTTGCGTCGCTCGAGTTGTCTTCTCTGATACGGAGAACGGCGGCGAATACACTATCCTGCAGGCACATAGCCAGGCGAGTGTGAACGCGCATGACGTCACGCCCAGTCTCAGATTCGAGCCCGAATCCCTCTTATATATTTCACTGTACAGGATTATAGAGGCGATCGCAGTGATCAGAGAAGGGCTCATTCAGCCCATCAGGCGATTGTTTCAGCATGTATGGGTTAGAAAACGGCTAATTTTAACATAAAATGTTGCGCAATGCACCTTTAAGAGTAACTACAGCGGAGAACATCAATTACACTAAACTGTCTTCTCCAATCTCCATAATGATACAAACCTCTGTTTTGTATTGTTCTGTATTGACAGATGTCATTGGAATTACAAGACAGTGACAGAGACTCAGATATAAACGGACTGTCTAGCTCCAGGTCCAGTTGTCATGGCTACCATTATGCTGTCTGATGCTGAAGTACATTTTGTGTGGGAAATTTGTTCTCTTACCCGGTGTTCAAATCCCTCTCTCTCTCTGTGTGTGGTCTCTCCATTTGTACAGTCAGTGTTCTTGCTTCTGAATGGCCATTAAATGACGTACGTTGTGTCATACAGATGTTTTGGAAATAAATAGTTTTTTGGAAAAGAAAGCCTCCACTTGCACCCTTGCCCTGCAATACATCAGTTAGTTGGATACGATGAGAGGGATTTTATTTATTTGTTTGTTTATAAAGTCATTTAATCGTTTAGTCACGTCAACAAGAACTGAAGAGGTGGATGGACAGTGGAGGTACAGTCTGTAGAGCCGGTTACCATGGATACACTTATCTAGCTGTGGGTCGGGGTATTTCTAGATGGAGTAGTGCCTTTAGGGAACCCTGCATGGATTGGGACAGAAAACTTGCCTATTATGATCAAACTGGCCCCGGATGAATATTGAGAGATTTCGGATATATATTCGATTTAACTGATACCAACTCCTGTGTGATGTCTAAATCTGTCATTGCAGCTCTTACAAAGAATAATAACAACTCAGAGCCTTCTTTCTTATACCACATGTAAGGGGTTAAATGACTATCAGTAATATGGCAGAGTCACTGCACTTAAGTTGTCGCCTGTGGGAGGTTCTGAGTCACCCAATCATTTACATTTCTCCTCCACACTCAAATACTCTGATGATGATTCAGGTGCACTTATTCCCAGCAGTCCACCTCTTTCAGCCGCTCTTCCTATTTAAAGATTTCAGCTACCTTTATACAAATGATCAAGACATGGGGATTCATTACTGACATTTCACTCAATCTAATAAGAATACATCATGATGCAGCATTTAATATATGACTCATCTGCATGTTAATTGAACAAGTTTGGTTTTCCTAAAAAATACTTTTGAGAATATATATAGGCTATATATATATATATATATATATATATATATATATATATATATATATATACACCTTACTGGTACATTTAGGTGCTAATATGTACCATTAAGGTTATACCAATAGTGCGCCCTTTAGGATATTTTTTAATATTGCATATATACAGGTATATATATATATATATATATATATATTTTTTTTTTTTTTTTTTAGCAAAAGTGTACCAAAGGTACAGGCCCAGTGACAGCTTTTGTACCTTTTTTCCTGAGATGACTTTCTCCTGTATGAAGGGATTTTGAAGAATGTTGGTATAACCAAACTGTTTTGGTTTGCTGAATATTATTTGCACTTTGATGCCGGTGTCTAACCACCTAATAAGCAATATCTGTCTGCATGCCTTCCAAAAGCACAAATCCATGCCCGACTTTTAGAGCATTGCATAACACATATTGACTTCAGTGTAAATATAGTTTTAGAAATATTCAGAAGCAGCTAATAGATTTAAACAGTTCAAAAGGAAAATCCAAAGCCTTGGATGTTAACTTATGTAATAGCGTTCCTGAATATAGAGGCTGTACGCAAAGGAGGCTGAATGTAGAAACACTTTAGACTGTGGAGTGACCTTAGATGAGTACGATTCCAGACATCAGTGGAGAGTCTCGTCCCCTGCTGTGTTAATGTAAAGCCTGATCTGGGCCAGACAGAGCACTCTTATTGACTGCAGGGGCCAGGTGCATCTTAAGATCTAAGTATGACCCATTATTTAGTCATGGGGCTGTCATTCTTAATTTTCGGGTATTAAATTAGACCAATACACGTTTTTATGTAACTGACTTAAAAAAGTTATAAACAGATGAAAAAAGAAAAACGATTTGACTGACTAACTTGTAAGACCAGTCTTGGTGGTTTATGTCAAGGCGGTAAGGAGCGCATGCTTGGAGGTGGAGAGGGGCATAAAACGCAACAGAAATCACTGAGGATACTGCATCATCTCACTATAAGCCTACATATTGATGCAGCTCTTTTGCACCTTCCTCAAAATCAAATTCTCATTTGCCAAATAGACAATGTTACTCTAGGTTAAAAGTACACACATATTACTGTACATTTAAATAACAGATAGAAGAAAAACAAATATTTAGAATAAACATTAGAAAAATGTAGTAATATTTAAAACAAATGTATTTGGTGAAAAATAGCTATGAGTGTCTACTAATAGTCACTACAAAATTGTGTCAAATATATTTTAATCATTTCATTAATTTCCCTTCTTTGTGAGCACACTTTCTTAAAATGTCTACACTTGATTCTTGAAGTGAATATTGGACTATTTGTGCTGCGTGTGCGGGGCGGGGCCTATGCAGATTATGGGCGTGGCCTAAAAATGTAGTAGAATGTCATGCAGCTCTAACCGGCATACAGCTAAAGGATATTTTCAACACGGTAAGCTCTGTTTTAATTTCTGTATGCCTTCACAAATACAAGTGAAACACATATCAAGAATGTGATTGACAGCATAAATGATCATTTCCTGTAAGATTTCACAGTGAGGTTTTGAAGTCTGTTTTAAAAAACTTAAATCTTGCCGGAGAGAATTTGACATCTTCAGTAGCTCAACGAAAAGATTAATACTGATAGGCTACAATAACTGTATATATATATATATATATATATATATATATATATATATATATATATATATATATATATATATATATATATATATATATATATATATATATATATATATATATATATGTCACAATTACAGACGGTTCGATGACTGTCATCAGCTTCAGGCTTTTGTTTTTGTATGGTCTTGTTTACTTTTATGAAAGTGCGTGTGTTTCAAAACCTCGCTGCCTGCTGTAGAAAGCTCAGAACGATTCGAGACAGCCAGTATTGATTTCGTCTTTTCTTGCGTCTAATTTAAGAATGTTGTCTAATCGGAACCCTGGTGTGTACACTCTGCAGAGCCTATATAACTGTATGATGGTGCAGACGCGGATAATCCAACATCTATTTTTATGCCAAAACACATAAAGAGGTCTGGCATGTCTTACTGACGTCAGTGAGATATCACTCAGTCACCAGTCGTCAGTTATTTTTTCATTGGTGGTCAGCGTGACATCAGTAAATACCGGAGAGGAATACCGGGAGACCTCAGCTCAGAGGTTTTGATTTAGCGATGAGGATTTCCTGTCGGATGCGGCAAACCGGCATCATAATCTGCAGATATTGTAACTGGTGAGCTTTAATGAAATTGTTCTTGATCTGTCGAAGGGAATAGGTATAAAGGCTAGGTAGGTGTGTATTTTAGAACCGTTTTTTTCCTCTCTGTTAAACGGACAATAGACCAAACAAGCAAATAACGTGAGCCTAAATTTAACTTGACACTTTTTCCAACACATGCGTTTTTATGTGTGTAAATCGAAACTGCTGTGTATAATGCTGAACATTAAGTCCTTGTTAGTGTTTCTCGAGCTGTGTTTCTTTCTGCAGTGCCGCCCAAACAAAACGATACGCTCAAATGTCCAAGGGCTTCTCTTAACGCGATACAGTTTATTTTCAAATAGCTGTGTAACACTCTTGTCCATTATGAAACACATGATTGTAGAATATTGTTGTACGATATTTACTGTTTGTGTTTTTATGAATATCGTGGACAGTGATTGGACTGATTGCAGCAAAGCTCTCTGCATAAGTAGGCTATAATAATATCAAGTGCTGCTGTTCTTTATTAGCACGACTGAAATGCCGTATAGGAGACTGTGCGTTTGATATTACTTAACAGTTAATTTAATACTAATCAATTTCAAATACTTTACATTTAAAACACACAATGGCTAATATATTTCAGAATTTAAATTTTCGTTTATTCCCATTTAAATGTTTTTTTTTCCCCATCTTAAAATGAGGGGGCCATTATACACACACATAGGTGTATATATTTACACAAATATATTTGCAGGTTTTCTCACTTACTGCAGTGTGTGTAGAAGTCTGTAATTTTAATCATAGGTACTATTTAACTTCAATAGTGAGTGACAGAATCTAAAACAAAAATCCAGAAAAACGCATTGTATATATTTTTTTAAGTAATTAATTTGCATTTTTGCATGACAAGTATTTGATACATCAAGAAAGCAGACCTTAAGATTTTGTACAGAAACCTTTGTTTGCAATTACAGAGTTCTTAGGTTTCCTGTAGTTCTTGACCAGGTTTGCCACACAGCGGCAGCAGAGATTTTGGCCCACTCCTCCAGATCCTCAGGTTTCAGGGCTGTCGCTGGGCAATATGGACTTTCAACTCCCTCCAAAGATTTTCTATTGGGTTCAGGTATGGAGACTGGCTCAGGCCATTCCAGGACCTTGACCCAGCCACGACCCATTTTCAGTGCTCTTACTGAGGGAAGGAGGTTGTTGGCCAAGATACACCACCCATCTATCCTCCCCTTATTACGGTGCAGTCGTCCTGTCCCCTCTTTGCAGAAAAGCATACCCAAAGAATGATGTTTCCACCTCCATGCTTCACAGGTTTTTGGGTTTGTACTCATCCTTCTTCCTCCAAACACGGCGAGTGGAGTTTAGACCAAAAAGCTCTATTTTTGTGTCATCAGACCATATGACCTTATCCCATTCCTCCTCTGGATCATCCAGATGGTCTTTGGCAAACTTCAGGCAGGCCTGGACATGTGCTGGCTTGAGCAGGGGGACCTTGCAGGATTTTAATCCCTTGACGCATTGTGTGTTACTAATGGTTTCTCTTTTAGACTGTGGTCCAAGCTCTCTTCATTGACCAGGTCCTGACGTGTAGTTCTGGGCTGATCCTCTCACCTTCCTCATGATCATTGATGCCCCACAAGGTGATCTTGCATGGAGCCCCAGACCGAGGAGATTGACCGTCATTTTGAACTTCTCACCAAGCTGTTTGCCTGTTGTCCTGTAGCCCATCCTGAGGCTTGTGCAGGTCTGACAATTTTATCTGATGTCCTTGCACAGCTCTCTGATCTTGGCCATTGTGGAGAGGTTGGTGTCTGCTCCGATTGAGTGTGGACAGGTGTCTTTTATACAGGTAACGTGTTCAAACAGGGGCAGTTAATACAGGTAATCGGTAGAGGAAAGGAGGGCTCCATGAAGAAGCTTCTTAAACTAACAGGTCTGTGAGAGCCGAGAATTCGTACGGTTGGTAGGTGATCAAATACTTATGTCATGCAATAAAATGCAAAGGAATTACTTAAAAATCATATAATGTGGTTTTCTGGATTTTTGTTTTTAGATGATTTGCAAAATCAGCAGTGTATCAAATACTTATTCTCCCCACTTTATAGTTAACTGGCCAATTTCTGTTTTAGATGTAAAGTAGCCTATTTGATACAACCGATGCTCGTTAACTGATAAAATTATGTTTAACTAGAATTAAATTTGAATGGATAAGTGTCTGTGACCCATTAAAAATACCTAAATTTTTTGTTCTGTTTTATGCAAATAGCAGCATAAACAACAGAGCATGAGTATTCACACACTGAAAATACTAATCTCACTTAAATAGCCTACAGATTAACAAAAATAAAGAAAAAACTGTGCGACAAGTTGCTTATCCACAGAGTTTCCATAGATATTAAAATTCCATACTAACTTTACAAAAAAAAAAAAAAAAAAAAAAAAAACGAAATGGCAGAAAGGGGCATTCTGTTTGTATTCTTTATTTCACAAAAGCACAAAGTTTTATTTTTTGTTTCAAGTGTGATATGTGGCAGAGCATTTTAAAGCTACACTTTGTAACTCTTTTAGTTTATTATTAGCTTAAAACACTTAGTTCTTTCAAAAATATATGTGCTCATTAATGCATATTTACTTCGTTCAGGTAATAAAGTATTCTCGTGAGTGTATAATATGCCATTGAAAAAACATACGGGTAAGGTGTTCTAATGTCGAGTCGCTCATGTTGCCCCTCCATCTCTGAAAGTACATTAGCCAAAGAGGGACATACCCATTAATCAAAGCTTCGCCTTTCGCGTTTACGTTTGAGTTAACACTCATGGATGAGGTTGAACTGGAAGCCATGTTAATCTTGGACTACATTGGCCACCGTAGGAGTTAAAACGAAATCGGAATTGAGAGGAACAGAAACCAATATTCACTGGATGGTCATATACCTTTCACCGCTAGATGGGGGTAAAAATCACACAGTGTAGCTTTAAGTTGTTTCCGCTGTTAAAATGAGAAACAATTATTTGCCATTGTGGATATTTGTAGCGTAGAAGTCTCACTACTTTAGTTACTTAAATGTGAAGCCTCAGATGCTTCTTCATTCGCTGTATCCTCGCTGGAAAGGTGAAGTAGGCACAGATGTAGATTGTGATTTTTCTACTTCTTGCTCATCTTTTCCGGGATTTCTTAAAAGCGTAATATCTGAACTTTGTGCGCCCACCGTGTCATCGCATGCTAATCAACTCTAATGCACAAAGAAAATTACAGCATCTATGCACTACACATTAATCAAACCAATAAGTTTGAAAACAGAGGCTGTTGGATTTTACCGCACTGCATTGATCAATCTATCAGAGTAACAAACCTGAATGCATTTTTATTGGTTACCTTGTTTATTTGCATCTTTGTTTTGTAGAGAGCTTGGGTGGTTCTGGAAGAACTCTATCTGTAAATTAAAGCCATGGGGAAGGATTACTATAAGACCCTTGGCATTCCTGCAGGCTCTAACTGAGGATGAAATCAAAAAAGCCTACAGGAGGATGGCCCTTAAGCTTCAGTCCAGACAAAAACAAGGATCCTAATGCTGAAGAGAAGTTTAAGGAGATAGCAGAGGCTTATGAAGTTCTGAGTGACCCAAAGAAGAGGGTGATCTATGACCAGTATGGCGAGGATGGTGAGTATGTTTGGTTCCATATACAAAAGTACTACAGCCAAACATCTCAGTACCTTATCAGATTCTATGACTCATTATTGAGGCATTAAAATAATAGTGATCTTTTATTTCAAAATTTTTCATCATTATAAAGGCAGCTTTAAGTTGAAAGTTTCACATTTGTAATTTAGAAGTGCTAACACCATATTTTTACCCAGGTTAAAGAGATTACTGACACAGCAAACATGCAAATAAGAACATAAACCCAGGGTTTAGGAATTAAAAAGGATTAAAAATTAAAAAACCTCAGGATTTATTGTTAACCTCAGGTTAGTGTAAATGGCCACCAAAGCGCTTTACATTTTGCCTCACATTCACCCATTCACTCACTCATTCATACACCGACGGCGGTGTCAGCCATACAAGGCGCCATCCAGCTCGTCTGGAGCAGCTGGGGTTTGGTGTCTTGCTCATGGACACCTCGACCCTTGGGTCAGGTGGAACCGGAGATTGAACCACCAACCTTCCGGTTTGTAGACAACCCATATGAACCACTATTTGTAATAAAGCAGAAAATCATCTGATTTTATAGAAATATATCAATGTCAAATATATCAATAATCATCTTTTTTATAGAAATAAAAACCATTTAGTTCAGTTGGAAAGAGTAGACAAACATCTTATCTTGTAAATTGTGCAGTCAGTACCGTCACACCTTATACATTGAGTGCGTGTGTTTGTGAATTTATTCTCAAACGAATTTTCAATAACCAGCATATTCATAGCGGATACCTGATGCCCGCAAATTATCACCCTATACGCAAAGTATGTGTGATCGCTGAAAGTAAAAAGTAGCTCCCCCTCCTCTGTGTTAATTGCTGCTTTGAAAAGGTTATTGGTTGAAAATAGTGCATTGTACTACAACATATCTTTTCTAAGAATACATCACAGATGCTACAAGAAGACTTCATGGACCCAGGCACAGTTCTGTGTTTATGCCAGACAAACCTTAAAAGGATCTTGTCGTGGTTCATGGGATAGACCACTGTTTTTTATACACTGCAGGGTGATACAGAAAAGATCTCTGACTAATGTAAGGACTATAAACATGGCACTGTTCCAAAATAATAAAAAATGTCTGTGGAAACAAAGAGAGGATTTCAAATGTTGAAATGCCAACTCCAGGCTCGATGCCAGGCTAGTACTACACCTTTGCCAATTCCTCCTTCACTGAAAGTACTCCTGAATTTAGCAAGAACTCCCTTTATGTTTTCAGAGTCTTTGCATAAATACTTCCAGTGCACCACCATGGCATGGTTCCATATTGCTTGTAAAAAAAGAGCCAGTGGGTTCCCTCAAAAGGCTGTGGCTGCAGCAGAGAGCTTATTTGCCTCTATTAACACGTTGAAAAACTATGTTTTTAAATCTGTATTTTAAGATATGAATTTGTTATTCCCAATTGACCCACTTTAATAACCATTCCCTTATTAACTGTTTTGGCCTGAGGAATTCATTGAAATTGCAAAGAATGAAATGGAAACATGTTTTATAAGATGTCCGCATTAAGTATAGAGTTGTTGAAGATGTGAAGTTGCAAGATGAGTCAGCTTGTGTACTGGTAGTTAGGAGTGCATTTGTTACAAGCCATTAATCATCCACCATAATACATGGATGGTAATGTTTTTTTAACAGAACTGAACAGTCAGAAAAAGTTTATTGTTTGATCGTAATTGACCTGCTCTTTTAATACTTCTGTTTTTGTGCAGAGCACTGTTTTACAGTAAAACTCAGAACACAGTTCAGACACCTGAGCTTAGAGAACATTCACAATGCTATGGCCTTCCACTCATACAGGAACATTAGTTCCCCAGGATTTGTGCTACTTGTTCTTTTCAGCCCATCTGAAAGGGGATGGAGAAAAGAGAGAAAGAAGGACTTGGAAGGTCTTCTGTTGAGCTTTACACCTCAAAATGGTGATGTGTAAACAGTTGCAAACAAAATCAAATTCAATTCCTTGCTACGTCATAGAGTAGGCTAGTACTTGATAATTTACAGCAGGACCATACAATTAACTCAGTTATTTTCTTTTTTCATTAAACAAATAGAAATTTCTTATGAGTGTTTTGTGTGTGTGGCTATTTCACTTTTTGGCTATTTCAAAAAAATTGTAATGCAAATAAATAGACTGTCCTCTTAGTAATGTCAAGGGAATGAGAATCATTTTTTAATTGTCATATATTGGTATTGCTAAAGAGGTTCAACTGGGCTGTGTGTCAATGTACTTGCTTCGTTTGAGAAAAAAATACTCTTTACATTGAGGAATGTACCTTTATACAACCTTGAATTCTTTAAATATAGTATGCAGTAGGCATTAAAAAAGATTCAGAAAGCTTCTTAACCTTGAAACGGTCACAAAAGATGCTCACCTGTGGAATTGGGCAGAACTTAAAATACCTGGAAGTAAATGCAGAAAACCCTAATACATTGTCCGTCCTGTGTATTTCCTTTCAGGTTTGAAAACAGGTGGCACAGGCTCATCTAGTGGACAAGGGACTACATATCACTACACCTTCCATGGTGATCCACATGCCACCTTTGCTTCTTTCTTTGGAGGCTCCAACCCCTTCGATATATTCTTTGGCTCTGGACGCCAGCGAGGAACCACTAATGGCTTTGCAGACCATGGCGACCATGACAAGGACATTGAAATGGATGGAGATGATGATCCCTTCAGTTCCTTCAGCCACTTTGGTTTCAATGGTGTCAACGGTTTTCACCATGGTGGAGGTCGAAGACATCGGAATGAGCCCCTTCATGGCGGCCGGAGGAAAGTACAGGACCCTCCTGTAGTACATGAGCTTAGAGTGTCTCTAGAAGAGATCTTCCACGGATGTACCAAGCGGATGCGAATCACTCGCAGACGACTGAACCCAGATGGAAGGACAATGAGGACTGAGGACAAAATCCTTAACATTGTCATCAAGAGAGGCTGGAAGGAAGGGACCAAGATCACCTTCCCCAGAGAGGGTGATGAGACACCTGAGAACATTCCTGCTGATATTGCATTTGTGCTCAAGGATAAAGGGCATCCACTCTTTAAAAGGGATGGCTCCAATATCATTTACACAGCCAAGATTGGTCTTAAGGAGGTATGTGCTCTTAAATCTTCACTGTTTTGACAATCAGTTCAGTCAATATGATTTCCATCATGCATTTTTATCCACAATATATTGCAGTGTTTCCCAACCCTGTTACTGGAGGAAAACCAAAAGTACACATTTTGGATGTCTTCCTCAATTTACCTATTCATTTCAGGTCTTGGAGTCTCTTCTAATGAGCTTATGAGTTGAATCAGGTG
Organism: Hybognathus amarus; assembly: GCA_030378365.1. Classification (NCBI taxonomy): domain Eukaryota; kingdom Metazoa; phylum Chordata; class Actinopteri; order Cypriniformes; family Leuciscidae; genus Hybognathus; species Hybognathus amarus. The sequence continues at coordinate 15,317 of JAQIUQ010005691.1, read as the reverse complement.
TGTTTGATTAGGAATTGTTTGAAAATGTGTCATGTTGTTGTGCCTCAAGGAGCAGGGTTGGAAACGCTGAGCCATGTTTCCCTTCAAAGTTATGAATTTAACTTAACAAAATATCATTGATGCAATATATCTGTAATAAAAATGGAAGTTGCTAAAATTAGGGAAGCCACTGTGGCTCTTTATTCCTACATCATAAATTACTTTTATCTCTGAGCCACAGACGAAACAATAAATGCTGTCATGTCATAAAACATTTGGATACCTGGTGTTTGAGAGTGCAAACATGAGAGACACTTCTGTTGTTATACCAAATGATTCTAGTGACAGTCTTTGGCTCAGGCATTTCAGATCACACCAATATTTGGGATGCTGTAAATGAAATTGGTCCATTGGTTGAGACCAGTTATCCAGTCACATTCACTGTTGACTTTTTTTTGTAGCGCATAGAGGGATTTCGGTACGTTTTAGAGGGCATTCGGTAATGAGTTTACACTGTAGTTTATGAGCATGTCTTCTCATTGGATAAAAAGTGATCCGCCTCAATTGAGTGCACATGTATTTTATGCGCATTCTTAGAACTTACTTCCATTGGCATTTCCATCCAGCATTTTTTCAAGCGATACTCCAAAATGCATAGAATAAGTGGATTGAAAGCTACTGATATATTGGTTATTGGACAGAAATTCCATATTGTAGAATCCCTAATTTGTTTACCTAATGTTTTATTTTAACCTGTGGGCTTTTTCCCACTATTCATTGACATTCCCTTACTGGCCGTCAAAGCAGACTGGGTTGTTTTATCAGTTGGCTTCTATAGCCCAAGAATAGACAGACCCAGACTTAGATATAGACACGGTTTACCGACAGTCTCCACAATAGACCACCCTTTGGCCTTTGTGCCCTCATTAACATGGACTTAAAGGGTGAATTAATGGGCTTCATTTGGTATAGCACCCCACTCCAAAATAAGTTGCTAACCTTGCTTAACCTGCACAGCTGCTATAGTTTTATTCTCCCAACGCAAACCATTGGTAGTTTTATTTTCCTGCAATGTCTGTGACTAGGGCTGCACAATATTGTTTCAGCATCAACATGTGTGTAGATGGATGGATGGGTGTCAGTCAGTCAGTCAGTCCAGTGTGAATCCTGGATTAATAGCAAAGTTTAACCATCATCAGAGTGAAAGTTTATTATTTGCATGTGTTTTAAGTCCCGTCAGTTTAAACATGAGCGAGTTTAAAGCATTACGAGCACAAGAAGGGCAAAAGAAGACAATTCGGCACTGTTTTCTGTGTGCTCACACAAAGCAGACCAGACAGCATTCGAACACTGAATTCAGGTCTCTTTCTCATATTTTAGTGCTTGAACAACACACACACATGCAAATTTCTCAAAATGTCCATCTCTGTGAGTATCCTCGTAAACACACGTGTCTTAAGTGAAAGTAAACAATTGAGAAAGAAAGCAGATGTGTATCATTAGGCTATATTGAATTCGTGCACTAGGTCTTAAATTGACAGCAGCTTAATATACCTGCTGCCATCTATATATCATTAATGTTGTAAAAAACAACAAAAACAACCTTGCATCACAATAAGTGGTAACTAAACTAAACATTTGGTAACTACACATAATTGTATTATTTTTTCATTAAAAATTGCAAAATAAAAAATACGCCCAATGGAAACGCATCAATTTCGCAAGTTTTACTCTCACATGAGGTGTTTTTTCAGGCAATTTGAAAAATGAATATTTTTCAAAACTGCAATGGAAACTGAAAATGAGTTTTTGCTCATTTAACGGTCGCATAATGTAGATGGCGCGGTATGTTTAGACAGGAGATGAGGCAGAGTTCTTCATTAAACTCATAAAACTCATAAAAGACAAAAGTATTATGGGAACACTAGATTCTAAACAACAAAGAAATGCCACAATTTATCAAGACCTTGAAGCAGATGAGAGGGAGAAACACGTCATATATGCGCTCCCAAGTAACAGGGTCTTTCCTTGCCATTAATGCTTGGATAACATGCTTAAAAACAATGGCTAGTGCAGTGGCTTGGATATACATAAACCTACCAACATCCTTTGCCATGATTTTTGGAATGACGTTTTAGTCGCATAACATCGGTTAATGGAAACACCATCATTTCGCAATAGTTTTTGAAGGCAGCTAGTGTCAGTTGTGTGAGTCTCTGAATGCATGATAGTTGGCAGCCCTGCATTCTACAAGTATTCGTTTTTTTCCCAAATTATTGAAGTCATCTGGTGAATTGCAATATATAAAGCAGAAAAACAAAATATCACAATGTCAGTTTTTTCCAATATAGTGCCTACCATATATCTGTTACCTTCAATTTCATTATGAAAAATATTTCTATTATTGTATAACATTATACTGTGTATTTGGGTAAATGTACCTGAGCGTGCCCAGTGTTGATCTACCTTAGGACTCAATAGAACAAAATCATGCTTGGTGACTTAAGAGTCTCTCCATGGCTCAGTCATTGCTGATTTACTCTCTCCCACTTCAGTGTGAGAGCACAGGAATGTCATGGTGCAGTGTCATACGCCAAAGCAGAGTCCTAACTTTGAAAAAGCGAGTTGAACTCGCCTCTGAAGAGTTGAACCGCACACATAAAATTGCCATGTGACTGAGCCAAGCATGGTTTCTAGGGTTGAACATGGAACATTTAATTTTCACACTTGGAACCAATGATTGCTGATAAAATAGTTTGTTCACATTAAAAAGCAGATAAAAAAACATTCATAATTGGAATTGAACAGTTAGATTTTTGTGACTTGTATTTCTGATGTATCGTGGCATTCTGATTGTGTTTTGATCATAAAAGTTCAGTAGTTTATGACAGCTCATAGAGTCACTGATGCAGTGCTAGCCTGAAGGGATCCAGTAAGAACCTCAGAAAATTCTGCCCCTAGCAATTAAATGCTGGAACATTATGCTTTTTTAATAAGAGCAATAATTTAAGTTAATGATTAAATTCGATTGATGTTGCCTAGATGTGATTTTCATGGGCTGACCCACTGAGGATAATAACCACAGTCTACATATATTTATTAGTCCAGTGACCTAGAAATCCACAGTCAGTTAATAGTGACATCCGCAGAAATAGCCTTAATGTCAGTCGTGAAGTGTTTCAGAGCACTACTGTCATTAACGGTAAATATTTTCTTGTCTTTCTGTTAACTTAACTTTTGACAACTTTTACCTTAGCAACTCAGTCAAGGCTGTCCGCTGTTTCAAATAATTATTAGCCCGCGTAGATTTACAGCCTTTGTCTAAAACTGCATTTTGGCTTTTGTTATATGTCAACCACAGATTTTAATATCTGGAAAGATTTACAATGTCTGTCTTAAATAAGTACCATACTATTTTCTGATATGTTTTCAGAGCACTGATTTACTTTTAAAGGTCTTGCTCATTAGATGCCCAGAATGAAACTTGATAAGTGTCAGTGAACATCCCAAACCGTTTTGCCATCTGGTACCATCTCATGCAAACTGATGGCAACTCGCCACACACATTTTCATCTGCCTGTTTATTGTTGATGCATTCACAGGACAGATTTTGAATGGATGTAGACTGTTCTCATAGGCCCTCATTTATCAAAAGTGCATAACCAAATTTCCAGCGTACACCCAAAACCACGTTGACTTTGAGATTTATCAATATGGAGACGTTGGTGTGCGGCACTCTCAAATCCTATGCCAGCTCAGGTACATGTACGCAGGTTTTGAGTTAGTGCAGAAATGCACAGAAAAACAATTCCTAACACCGCAAAATAGTTAGTTGACAAATAATAACAATACAATTTTTTTTTAAATAGTTGACAAAATAAAAGATATGATATATTATGACCCTCTGTAAAAAACAACAACAACAAGATAGTAATTTAAAAACTTCAGTGTTTAATTTTGTGCAACATTAATTTAATTTGTGTGACTTTACCAAAGCATTCGATTTGTAGACATATCTATTCCTTAGTTGCGAGTCCTGTGCGCTTTACCTGACGTTTCAGGGTTAGGCCCGGCAGGTGCGCACGAGCTGGGTTCAGTAATGAAAGGCTTCTTCTTCTTCTTCTTCTTTTAAATATTAATAATACAAATAAAAATAATAACAACGACATTCTTCTTCTAAATAACAATAAGCGTCATTAATAATAAAAATCTTAATAATAATAATAAGAAGAAGAATATTACAAATTGGCATGCAGTTATTAATGTATTAATACTCCACATCACATCATCATCATCACTATTGTACACCCAAATACATGTGACGTGATACGAAATTAAATGCTGATCGTTTCAAAACACATGCTGTAAAATAATGTATTGTGATAGGTCATTTCGTTTCCAAGTCTGAGAAGTTTCTCTTCTTTGTCGTCTTTCGTGTGTCCATGGCATAAATGAGGGCGTGGGGGAAGCAGAGACTTGAATTTATAGGGGCGTGGATTTCAAAGGTACGCACAGCTTCATAAATCTGGTGGTGAGAGAGTGTAAGCATATTCTTACGCCAACATGTACGTCTGTTTCTATGCAAGAATGATAAATGAGGGCCATTGTCTTCATTTTAAAATGTTCATTTAGAGATACTCTTAGTGAAACCCCAAGGCACTGCTTTAATTAGAGCTCTGAGCTTTAATTGCCTTCTGGTAAAGACCATGGGTTTGTACAAGAGCAAGACAGCTATAAGGTCCTCGTCTGCTGGTAATTTCCATACCCAATTCACATAGTAATTACTCATCAACAGTGCTAAAGAGCCCAGTTAGCAGCGATGCTGAGGAAACGCAAGGCCATGTAATGATATCTGTATGATGATGCTGTATTACTCAAGACAGCTCTAAATGTGATCTTGCATCAAGTTAATTTGTTAATGTGAGCATTGTGTCTTGAATGCGCATTCAGTAGTTCTTAACTCTGATACTAGTGAGTTTTAGAGTGTTCAATGCGACTCATTCGTCGTCAACTCATTCCACCTTGTGTATGCCAGATCAATGTTTAAGCTCGTTTTTTTGGCTTCAGAGCTTTCTGCTTCTTCAGCCATACATGGACTTATTTTCTCCTTGCCACTACTAATAATAAAGTTTGATAGTAAGTGTCTACATAGAACATTGTCTAAGTGTTTTTCATCGCATCATCAAGCATCATTACGCTGAGCGTATCTACTGATGTGGAAGCTAATGAGCGTGAGGATTCTCTGGTGTTTTGTAAAACTGCAGGTCATGTCATTTCAACATATACATTTAGGGGCTGACATGCACCATCCATAATTAAAACACTTTTTATAGAAAACTTTTATGAGGACAGTCTACAAATGCCAAACTACTGAACACACCTTTACAGCGTGCTGAACCGGTATGTCTGTCATTTGGAGGTCTAAAGAAACACAGTTCTGTTCATAAACATTTAGAGAGTGCCCACTACATTGTTTGGGCTTGCAATCAAATTTTGAGAATAGTTGCATTTGACTAACTTTATTGCCTGGGTCATCGTTGACATGCTTATGGACATATAGTGAGTTTGCTAATGTAGATGTAGCCTGTAATTTTCACTAGTGGTAATGTTCTGCAAACTTCGTACCGGTGCAAATGTCCAGATCAGTGACAAACTGGCGACAAACTTCGTCACACTGAGCTGTAGACCATAAAATAACTTGTTTCATTTTCGATCTCCTTAACAAGATTATGTTTGGGAAACATCATCATTAGTCAGAGTCAAGGAGATGCCTGGCACCTTGTCATGTTCAACTGTTTTGTAAGAGTATCAGCTACTCCCTTCTTTCCTTGAATTCCCCATCCCCCAGCCCACACCACTGCTGTCTGTAGGAAGGAGCTGATGTCATTGCAAACACATTTTCTCATCCCTTGAGGCAGCTGCTAAGCAGAGCTGTCTGGCAATGTTTGTGCTTGGTATTCGCAGAAAGTTCATGAAATGTTCTTCTAGCATAAGCTCACATGTAACAACCGCATGCTTTTTACTGCGTACATTTAAGCTTTAATCATTATCCATCTCATTTTTAATATCCTGATATTTAACAGTGAGGAACTTCAGCTCTGTTGGAAGATGAAAATGAACTAAATGTGACATAATATATAAATTGAAGGATCTTGTTCGTATAATCCTATCAATTACATTTGTAAACTACAAATATATATAGGCTATATATATATATATAGTATATATGAGCTCTTTGGAAAGTTATTGCCTATGTGTGTATATTATATATATACACATAGGCAATAACTTTCCAAAAGAGCTCAGAGTATGCCACTAACATCTCACTAACATCATGAATGCAATGCATTCAAGGACCATGAAATGCCAGCAACACAAAACTATTCCTAACATACAAATCATGTCATAAAATATTCTGTATTTTCATTTTATTAATTTTTTTATTTTTTTACATTTATTCATTCAACAGATACTTTTATCCAAAGCAATGTACGAATGATAACATTATTCTGATTTTACGGGGTGGTGATGGCGCAGTGGATAAGACACATGCCTTTGGTGTGAGAGACCTGGGTTTGAATCCACTGTGAGACACCAATGTGTCCTTGAGGAAGACACTTAACCCCTATTTGCTCCAGAGGCGTGCGACCTATGACATATTGCAATTGTAAGTCGCTTTGGATAAAAGTGTCAGCTAAATGTAGAGAATCTCGACTCAGGTCTTATAGCTCAATTTGAATTTAGGGGAAGAGTATTCACAATTAATGATCTGGATCAACAATTTATGAAATGTTCCTTGAATCGAGGGTCTCACATATATTCATTCACCCAACGAGGGGTTTTACATCACGCTCGTCTGTCTCAGGTACATATGACGAAACTAACACAACGGATTATGATTAGTTTGGAGCATATGTCCTTTTACAGACAGAGGAGTGTGTGAATTTTGAAAGCAATAAGAGATTGCACAGTTTTCTAGTCAGCGCGGCCCGCGTGCCGATCTACAAAACTATGAATCCTTGCTTTCCTTAGCTTGAATCGTACTGGTAATGTTCAGTGCACTCGAACAGAATCAGAACGTAGCATTAGGATCTTTAATATTAAAGAGGCTTTGTTGTGCAATTAATACACACAATGGCAAGTGATGTATAAATGGAGTTTAATAAAACACACGACTAAATTGTACTACAAATCACACGTGATATATGTATATACAGGTAAAACAAAATAAAAATAAAACTTAAGAAAGGAAACAATGGAAAATGAGAATACAAGAGAAATTACAGTTACTTGCACAGCTTTTAACCTTCGGAGACAGCCTCAGGAAATTATTTTCGTCTAGAATTTGATGGAACAAATTTTGCATTCGAACCTGTGTGATGCTGAGAGCATGCGGTTGCCCTGGAGACGGGATCTCTTTGATCTCTCCCACGTGGGTTGGTTTCGCGGGAGTTCAAAGCGTCTTAGAGAGTTCGTGCTGGATGTTGCCTTTTTGGTTGGAGGAGACGCACGGACTAACTTGAACTGGCTATTCGCAAAAGTAAACGTAGAAGTAAAAGTAACGAGAGACTGATAACTTTAAGAAGTTTCAGAAGATGCAAGAAGATGAGTCCGAGGGCATCAGGAGATTTCCGAAGGAAGTAGATGGAGCCAGGGACCAAAGCAGGAGATAAGCGTACGAGGTACGAGATTAGGAGGTAAGAGAGCGTTGTGTTCTGTGGCACAAGCTTTTTAAGGATGGTTCTGCGGTTTGTCCCAAAACTCGGCTGACCAATGAAAGCCGTTCATCACAGGGGCGTGTCTGCCCATTTGATTAACATGTGACATTGCTGATCTTGTGTCTGAGACAAAGGAAAAGTTATGCTAACTTTGAAAACAAACTTATACATGAGGATATACAGTGTTGTCTGAGCAAAAGGGGAATCTGGTTAGTTTCCTGTTTTTCCCTCCTCCTATAGTGTCACAGGTCACGAGAGGAGAAGGTTCCCTTTGTTTGCATAGATTGGTCGAATTAGTGGGGGTCTAGCGAGGTTCAGTATCTTTGATCATTTATCACCATTAAAATCACTTAGGCCTAGACTCGTTGGAGCCTGGAGTCGTAAAAGTCCAGTTGAATTTGACCATATGTGTCGTAGGAATGTGTTACAAAGCTTTCTTTGTTACCATTTGTTGATCACATGAAATGAGTTAATGATTGTCTGATCAGAATCCCTACATCCCCCCTGATCGGAGATGACGTCCCTGCGGAGACGTCCTCTGCCGATACTCGTCTGCATGGGAGGCTGGAAGGTGAATCGTGAACTTGTTAGCAGGTGATCATCAGGGCTGAGGAGTTAACTCAATGAGATCGCTGGTGACTTCCAGCGTGGGACCCTCTTTCCGAGGGTTTCGGCGGAAACCTCCGGAGACGGCTTTGGTGAGCTTAGCGGTGGATGCACGCATCTCGTTGAGTCGGCGGTACAGGATGAAGGCCAAACCCAGAGTTAGGATATGGCTGACTACCATTGAGATGCATAACGCCGTGTCGGCTGGGGTCCAGGCTCGGACCACAGGTGAGGTAGTCAAGACGGGTTGTCGAGACAGAGCTTGTAGGGCGGAGTCAGAGGAGCAATGTCAATTAATTGTGACCCCCCTGTCTCAATTCCCAGTTCCAGTTCTGGACCCAGGGTGAAGTTGTGGTCCTTGAAGAAGGAAGGGATTTCCAGCTCGGATTCGTACTCGTTGCTCGGGAGATGATACAAGGCCAGATCATCGACGTGGAGGATGGCGCCTTTAGGTACCTGAATCCACATGCTTTGGTTGAGCAGGCTAGACACGAGTTGCGGTGTCGTGTTGGTCATAGGTGAGCGTAGCTGTGAGCACGGGGGTGTTTACGAGCCAGCGGTCGCCGATGATTTCTGCTCGGGTCTCTTCAACTTGAGGACGGGGCCTGGCTTCGGCCGGGCACCGGGTGTCTCTGGACATAGCTTGCAACCCACAGATTCCATCAGTGTTGTCTCTGAGGAAGGGTTTGCTAGGGCAGAGATAGTGAATGTCTTTAGTCAGGGTGCACATGTGCAGGTTTGGAGCCAGGTACAGTTGTGGGTCACTGTCGTGGTAGGCTACCACGCTTGGGGTGCGGACCGTGATGTGCGTGTTACCTTTCCAAAACCCGACATTGACAATGTCCTTGAGTCTGTAGATTCGGTTTGACTCTATGATGGGTAGGTTCAGGAGGAATCCCACTTCTTTCTGTTCGGGGTCGACGTAGAGTGGGATGGCGCTGCCCAGAGAGTAGGCCAGATGAACTTGGAGCGGGTCGGCTGGCGTGGTGACTGCGGAGGCCAGCACATTTTGGACCAGGCTCAAGGGATGAGATAGGGTGGAATTCGTCCCATGGCCAGGCTGTCGACGGAGGAACTCACTTCCCGCAGCATGTCTGTCATGAGGGCGGAGACAAGCTGCGTTTGGACCAAGTCAGTTTGGAAAACATTGATCAGACGCTTCACAGCGGTCACAGTCTGGTTGAGGACGACGCTGTGGGTGTTGAGAATTACCACAGTTCCCTTTAGGGTCTTTCCGATGGTCTGCAGGGAGGCACTCTGCGTGGTGAGCTGTTCCCTTAGTTGTGGAATCTCTGTTTGAATCTCGGCCACGTTGCGTCTCACGGTAGCCAGGTTGACAGCATTGACGCTGGACATACCGATGTTGAACAGGGTTCCCACTGCAGCTGCAGCTCCCGAGCAAAGCTCCCAGGAACCGTTTGGGCGGCGGTTGTATCCGCTCAATTCCGCCTGGGTGACAGTCATCTTTTCTAGTTGGCTCAGCATGTGTCTGACGTCGGCCTCGGCGTGGAGGACGGAATCCTCTATCCATCGGGCACCGGCCCAGCTGTACTGGGTTGCTGTTTTGGGGAAGTGTGCCCGGTAGACATTCAGGGGCTCCAGTCTGTACGTACACTTTCTGGGTGTGTGTCCGACAGTTGGTTATCAAGAGCCCTGGTTGCTCCCTCAGCACGATGCCTGAGCGCCGGGCCTGGTGAGATGATGTCGGGTGGCGGTTGCCCTCTGATCGCTTGAAGGCACAGGATGGTAAACCACAGCAGCATCCTGAGTAGGAGTACAGAGGAGAGGTGGAGAGAGAGAGAGAGAGAGAGAGAGAGAGAGGCAGTGTGTCAGCGGGAGTTGTCCGTGGTTTCGCAGGACGGTCTTCCGCTCCTAGGATGGGAAACAGGTTAGTTTGCATTGGCCACTCCTCGCCTTCCTGCCAGCAGCTGAATGTCTTTTAATTTGGTTGCGGTGGACCCATTTGAGCACGGGGTCTTTCTGTCCCTGGCTCAGTTGGATTCGGTACGCTACCGGTGAAAGTTTATCGACAATTTCATGGGGCCCTGTCCAGTGTGGCAGGAATTTCTTTGACAGCCGGTGGGAGGCTGTGCGTTGTGGCTGTGCAAAGCGGTAATACCAGACCCTGTCACCCACGGCCAGTTCCTGGTGTGAAGCTTTCCGGTCATAGTACGCTTTCTGACCCTGTGCGCTCTTTTGAAGCTGTTGTTGGGCGAAGGCAAAGGTCGATTTCAGATGCCGGTGCAGCTCTTCGAGGACTGGTGAGTGGTGCAGGCTGTGATGACTGAAACTCAATCTGGCATAGTTAGAGTCTGTGCAGATGAGGAGTTCGTTGATGTTATGGGCCGAGGCTATTTATGTTATGAGAATGTTATGAGAATGGACTGCCACTTCAGCATATTGTGATGACTGGGATCCCAGCTTGAAGTGTTGCGCGGGCAAGGCAGATAATTTACCCATAACACACCAGCACCTGCTTGACGAGAGCCCTCTTGGTTGTAGGAGCATCCTGTCAACATAGGCTGTTGTTAAACCTTGGCATGCATTTTCCTCAAAGTATCTGTGACAGGTCTGTTGTTGTGGTTCTTCCACATTGGCTGTGACAGGTGGGGCGTTACCAGAGCAGTTTTGGCAGGCCGCCAGGCCGTTGCCTAGGGCTGACTTGTGGTTTTGAGCATATCTTGCTTCAACATTGCGACCCTGGAGGGCCATTAACCACGTGGCGATGCGGGAGTTGGTGACCACGCCATCACGGATGCGTTGGCTGTTGAGGAACATGACAGGCTGATGACAAGTCTCTATGATAACCTTTTGAGCTCCAATGTAGTTGGAGAATCTTTGGATGGCCCACACGGTGCAAAGCAGGGCTTTTTCACAGTCTGAGAACTTAAGCTCTGGTGGAAGAAGTGTCTTGCTGGCATAAGCGACCACTCTTTTGTCTTGATCATGTCGTTGGTACAGGCCAGCGCTGAGACAGTGTTCGGAGAATCCAGCTTCTAAGTAGAATTCTCTTTGTGGGTCTGGGTATGTCAGGCATGGAGCTGTACATAGGTGACGTTTTAGCTCGTTCATGGCGTTGTCTTGGATGGTTGTCCAGACAAATGGGCAGTCTTTTTTCAGCAGGGTGGTCAAAGGCTTTGCAATGTCTGCATAGTTCTCTATGAATTGCCGTGAGTAATTGCACACCCAAGAAAACTTCACAGTTCTGAGACGTTGGTGGGGGGTTTGATGGTTTGAACGGCTTGTATGCGGCTTGTATGCGGCTTGTCTGCGGTTCGATGCCCTGTGACCCGATCAGTAGTCCCACGTAGTTGACTTTGGTCCGGCACCATTGCCCTTTATGGAGCGCAATCTTGGCACCAGCAGTTGTCAACTGGTTCAAAAACATAGTCTATTTCTTTCAAGTGGTCGGCAACTGTGGTACTTTTCATTAACACGTCATCCACATAGATGAGATTCCCTCTCATTCTTGCATCGGGGCATGCTTTGTTCAGGAAGATGTTAAACTCAGCAGGTGAGTTAGCATAGCCGAATGGACACCTTGTGAAAGTGAATTGTCTGTTGCCGAAAGTGAAAGCAAGCTTGTGTTGGTCCTCTGGATGCACTGGGATGGTCCAGAAACCTGAGGCTACGTCGAGCGTAGAGAAGATGTTGGCTCCTCTGTTTTGGGGTATTTCTTGCTCCAGCTGGGTCATGGGCCATCGTGACAGTGGAACTTGTTGATTGATTTTTCGGTAGTCGATCGTTGGTCGCCACTTGCCGTTTGGCTTGATTACCGGCCAGATGGGAGCAGAATAGGTGCTGTTGCATGGACGAATAACACCTTTTTCCAGCATGGAGTCAATGATCTCTGAGTTTTTGTCGGTCTGCATCGTCCTGGATTGCATCAGCGTCCGTTCAGGATTTGTTGAACTTGAGATTCAAATCCGGGGTAGGGCTCTTCTGTGGGTGAGTCACCTGCGGAGTTGACACGCGTCGGTGCAGAGGTCTGATCAGTCTCGCTGGGAGGCTGTTAGGAGACTGTGTAGACGGCGAGGTGTCGGTCCTCCATCAGTTCACTTCTGCATACTTGATCTTTGTCCATTGGCAGAACAGAGGCGATGGAGATGATTTTGAAGGGTGCTGTGTGCAGTGCATCGCCTGTGCACTCTTCAGGTAGCATCCCGGTTGGAATGGGACCGATAAACGGTAAAGTCAATTCAAAGTCAGGGAAATCATGGCTCACTAGCCATCCCAGCCGGTAGGCTTTTGGGATTGTGATGTCCCCTGCGGTGCAGTTGTTGAAAAGGATGTAGACTGCACGTGATGACACTTCAGTTAGAGGCGTGGCTTCTAGTGTTAGGCCAAGTTCAATGCCTTCGGGTGACTGTTGGAAGAAACCCAATGTGTGGTTTAAGGTTTGACCACATCGCATGTTGAGTCGAACAGCGACCCCTTTGGTGTAAGCAGGTACTACAGTTTCCTGTTCGCTGATCAAGGTACAGACCTCTGGGATTGTTTGTCCTGGCACTGAGATTGTCGGTGTGTGTGGGAACAACAGCTGGCTGTAAAGTCAATGGGGCCCACAGTACTTCGTTGATAATGTCCACATGTGCTTGGAGGCGAATCAGGATGTCTGCTCCAATGTAGACATTGTGAGGTGGGTCTTGGAGGACTGGGAAGTAATGGGTAAGGCACCTGTTGTTCCAGTTCAAGTTCAAAGCACAGATACCCTTTGCAGTCACCAGGTTTGATGGACATGGATTCAAAGGGAAGCGTGTGTGCTTATTTGCATAAGGAAGGTCAGGTGTGACCTTAATTAGTTTGTTAAAGAGTGCCAGGCTGATGGCAGAGTTGTCTGCCCATAGTGCGAGCACAATGTCTGTTGTGGGTTGGCCGTTCAGCTGCAGGTCGGTGTTGACCCTGGGGCAGAAAGGCTCGAGAGTCTTTTGTGAGTTGGAAGGTGCAGAGGAGTGAGCTCTGACTCTTGCTCCAGTGTTGGGTGTGTGTCCCACTGGCTGTCGGCGAAGTTCCCGTGACCTTGGTGACCTGGCAGTCTGGCTCAGTTGACCTGGGTGGCTGACAGGGGAGGGGTTCTCGCACTTGAGCCCAAATTTTCAGTTGTCTGAAGTCCATTAGGGGCTCGAAGCGGTCTAGCAGGTCTTTGCCGATGAGGAGAGGGTATGTGTCCATAGGTGAAATGTACACAGGGTGGATTAAACTCATGGGACCAATGGTCAGATGGATGGGAGCTATTTGTTCAAGCCGGATGTCAGTTTGGCTGTAAGACTGCACATTCAAAACACAGTTCTGAGGTTTTAAAGTTCTGTTTTGCCTGTTAGCTTCAAATCTGAGTCTGTCAAAGAGTTTGGCTGATATCAGAGTGAGGTCCGATCCAGTGTCGACTAGTGCTTCGAGCCTCACTTCGTTTTCCAGAGTGATGGAGAGATAGAGCTTGCGTGCTAGTCCCTTTTCGATCAGGTGTCCCAGGAGTTTTGGTGCTGGGTTTTGTGTGGTGATCGATAAACAGTTAGGGTCAGTGTCTTGTGAGTCGCTGCAAAGACACACGACCAAAACAGCACTTTCAGGTATCTCAGAGGTTGGTTCACTAGTGTGAGGGGTTGCGTTGCCCAGTTCAGGATGTGTGGTGGGCAGCAGCAAGGAGTGTGTGTCGCTGTCACTTGGTGTTGTGACAGCTGGCTCTGTGGTCTGTGTCAGGAGAGCAGTGTTGGGGGTGCTTGGTTCGGTAGGGAGGCTGTCCGGAAGGTTTTCAGTCCTTATTCTTAGTCATGAGGAGTCTGACTTGTCCCCCTTGTCAGTTTTCTTGTGAAGAAGCTCTTTCAGCACTTTCAGGATCTCCGCGGTCTCTGCTGCAACTTTACTGTCACTCTTTGTGGCAGGCTCGGATTTGGACTTGAGCTTGCTGGGGGCTTGCCATGAAGGTTTTCGTTGCCGCTGATCTGGGCTAGGGGTTCTTGCTGCTGGAGCTCGGCTGGTTCTTGGCCGTTGGCTGGCTTCCCACGTGGCTCTACCCCTTTAATGGTAGGTAGGCCGTGGGTTGTGCCATAGGAAGCTTCAGAGCTCCGGTTTCGGCTGCTTGGGCGCGTGCACCCTCACGGTTGCTTGCCCTCTTGCTGTCCAGAAACATTTTGGACTCGTTAAACAGTCTGTTAGGGTGGTGCTGTTGGGCGCCCTCTAGTGCCAGCTCTGGACGTTGATCAGTGATGGGGCAGATAGAGGGAGTTCTCACAGTCTTTTCAGAAACCATTTTCTGTTTGATAAAGCGCTTTGTGCGCTAAATCTCTGTGGGTTGTCATGGTTGCTGGGTTGTCATGGTTCGAGGACAGGCTAGGACCCCTGAAGTGGTGACGCTACGGTGGGATGCAGGTTTCGGAGGAACAAAGTTCGGAAGTTAAAGTCCCTCCTTCATTTGCCGGTTCATTTCGTGCACCGAAGTAGGTCTGTCTGCAGGTGATAATACGATTGCGGGGTCTCCAGTGCGTGCCTGCTTTAGGTTCAACGCAGTGATTAGTCCTTGATCAGTGTCTGGGTCAAGAATTCCCGGATGAAGGCTTGTCGCAGTTGCTGGTCAATCCGTTGGGACAGCATCTGGTTCACGATCAGGAAGCTGCGTACTTCCCGGCTAGAGGTAATTCTGACCAGTATAATCTGTCCCTGGAGTGGCATGGGGAACAGTGTTCAAATAAAAATCAATGTCCTTTAGATAAGCGTGAACGTCATGACCTCCTGCAGGGTTTGGCGTGAAGGTAGGAATGTTTCTTGCCAATTTGTCAAGTTCCTTGAAGCTCCTGCCATGGTGAGTACCAGGAGTTGACAGGAAAGTGCCCCCTTTTCCAAAGTGAGGGGATCCTGGTCCGGCTGTCTGTGGCTGCCGCGACGGTGGGCGTCCGTCCCTCCTCGCAGTTGTAAAACCTTGACTGAAGACTGCGGGTTCTCACCTCGGTCAGGGGAAACTTTGTAGTGTGTGTTCCCCTGACTCGGTCACTCTGCAGTTTATAGGAGTGTTTTAGTTCT
>JAQIUQ010005690.1:0-34053 GCA_030378365.1 Hybognathus amarus | reverse complement strand
AATGTCTTCAGTTCATTCATATTGCTTTGGTTTAGGGGCAATGTAGCCATAAAATAATCAGAGCGTCATCCAACATACCATTTAAGAGCAGGTGCGCATATTGCATGATGGATTGTTATTATAACGGCGAGTTTACCAGGCGCGCACCAGGAGCGGTTCACAGCCGATGGAGACCGACGCTATTGTCAGGGCAGTGAAAGACAGAAGTGACGTTGAATTGGGATGGGAGAAACCCTCCCACATCAGCGTCGGTTAAACATTATAAACATATGTTTATTGCCACTATTGGCAAAAATAAAAACTGCTGCATCTGTGTTGATGAGAGAATCAAAGTGTATGCGCTGCTGTTTCACCCGCTACATTATGTCCAAGCATGCGCGCTAAAATAGCATTATGAACAATGCGCAACGCGGCACTGACTTTAGACCAGGTTTTGTCTGGTCAGTGGCGCAATTGTTTTCTGGAAGTGTAAAATAGCACCAGGGAATGTTTGCGCCGAAACACGCCTCCTTTTGCGCCGATCGGCCCAGGAAGCGCAAGTTCACTTCCTGAGTTACCGACGTGCGTCTGTGGAAGAAAAAAGCTTTGCGTGGGTGCAAATATGAATGAGACATGCGTTAGTGTATAAAGTAATTTGCGCCGGGTGCAAGATAGAGCCCATTATGGTTTTAACTTGAACAACTATCATACAGTTTTATACATGTTTAGTATTATTTTTTAATGTCTACAAGTGCGACTGGTACAAGTGTCCTATTTCCAAATAAGTAAAACAAAAGGTAATAAGGCTTTTACGAGTTTAGGGATAATTGGCACACAAAAGGAATGTGGTCTCTAGGCACGGTCCTACTTCCAAAAGGTGTAAATTGATGAATGCAAATGACCAGTTAGCAAATGGTCAACTTCAACCCCCAATAGTCTGAGGGTAAACACAGTAAATTTCCACTGTGAACTCATGTTTACATATGAAATGAGGTCTGGCTATATAATGAAATGCAACTAGAGATCAGGACCTTTTCTGTATCTCAGATCAGCCCGTGTGGCTGAAGTTAATAAACTCTCAGCTTCACGTAGCCTATTTATAATGTCTGGTTCGTCTTCTCTTTGTTCCAGAACATTTGATGCTTTGTACTGATTATCTTTGAACTAATAATACATTTACTTGACATAATAAATTGTTATATTTGATCATTCTAACAGACAGACTTTGACTTTATTTTCATTAGAGTTAAAAGGAATAGTCAAACATTCACTTAGGGCTGTTGAGCTTATGAATTTCCCTTTGCGGTAATGTTTAGTGGCTCAATGCACACATAGCAGTATTACCGCCATTTATTTATTTATTCTATTTTTATTTAAATGTATTTGTTGGTATATAAATAAGTTTCCGATGTAGACAAAAACGAGGACATTTTCAGTAGCCAATGTAACCGAAACTAAACAGTGTCTATATGCGCATTGAATGGTTTTCACTCAGCGCGCACATTGTTATGACAACGGACTTTGAGCGAGTCATTGAACCGTTCATTCAACGAACACGTTCAAAAAAGCTGATTCATTAAAAGAGATGTAATGAAACAAGGTGTTAATTATTTTTAACTTTGAGTTCCACTTTTCAAGGCTCAGCTGAGCAGCAATTCGTCGCATACGGAACGCTGAAGCTGATGCTTCACTTATTAGAGACCAATATGGCATTGATTCAGTGCGTGACCTGGTGATTTTATTTCCCCGCGGCTTCCTCGCGCTCTGGATGCTGACCAGCGCTGCTGCTGACGCGCATTTATGGGAAATATCTGTGACGTGAACGTTAAAATGATGATACGACAAATAATTCGCTTTCCTTTACACAGCAACCTTTTCACGACTTCAAAGACAAATGCAGGTAACATTAATCTCACACGCTCTGCCGATCTCTCATTCACTATGTGAAGCCTCTGTAGGCTACATATCACCAAGATAAGCAGTCTTGTTATCATTATGAACTTGTTTAACATTCAATACACATGAATGAAGTTAAAAACAAGAAGGGTATAGCCTATAAAAAAACGTGAATGCGGTTACGTGCAATCCTCTGTGGTTGACTTGTCAGAAGCACAGTACTACAATATTGCGGGTTATTCACGACAGCCCTACATTCGCTAATATTTCAGTGATGCACAGACATCATTAAAACCTTTCATTTATGGAGTCAGGTGAAATAACGAGTTAATACATAAGAGTTAGTACACATTTAACCCAAAATACTTTGCCTTGAGAAAAGACGGAACACGCGTGAGAACCTCACCGCTGAATTTGAATGGCGCCATTGGATTCGAATTCAGACGGATTATCGAATTATGTATATCACACACACACACACACAAAAATCCCTTCAAGTTTTTCAAACCAGTCTTTCTGTCTGTCTGGTCAAGAGGCTGGTACCTTCGCACACTATGTAAAAAGACTGTAAAATTAGTACCACATTGACAGGGATTTTACATTGTAATAAAGGGAAGATTTAAATTTTGTTATAATTCATTCATATCATTACACTAGCTAAAGTGCTAAAGTACACTAGCTAACTTAAGATTAAAACACTAAAGCACCTTGTTATCTCTGTGGCTCTTGCACTTGACGTATTAATGCCTTTTGCATTGCGTGTGAAAACGGAGGTGACTGTTGCTTCTCACAGTGGTGATTATTATTAGTCTATGGAAAGTCTATGCAGCAACATCTTCGATTTGAATGATTCAACGTCAACATATACGCTTGCTGTCACCATGTCTACTGTTTGATAGTGCGTGCACTATCAAATATGCACAAATATGCAATATGCACACCATCAAACTATATGGTGCACACTGGCGAGAGGAGCAAACCGAGAGTTGAGCTCACAAAAGTTCCATAGGAATGAACTGCTAACACTCGCTAACTTCACGCCAGTGTGTGCTCGCTTGAATTGTCACACATTTTTATTGATTTTCAACCAGTTGCGAGTGAATTGTTACATCCCTAATATATATATATATATATATATATGTACACACAGCGTAACATTAGATATTCTTTTGAGAAATGCAAAGAAATAAAACTACAAAAAAACAAACAGCCATCAAACCGTCTTTCACCTGAGTCGAGGTACCGAGCAGGAGTGACAATCTTCCTGCCTGTTTCTTCTTCCTGGTCACTGTCCAAATTTGAGGTCATTGTTGCTTGGTTGACCTTGTCTCTGGCCTTGTTGTAGCTGTCTACAAAATATTGGTAGAGATCAGAGCAGAGATATTCAATATGTGTGTAGGACTGTCAGCGATGAACCGCAATATTGTAGTACCGTGCTTCTGACAAGTCAACCACAGAGGATTGCACTGTAACCGCAGCAACCGCGATATTCAAGTTTTATTATAAGGCTATACCCTTCTTGTTTTGAACTTCATGCATGTGTACATGACGAGCCATGTCGAGGAGGAAGAGGAGGAAAATGAGGAAGTAGAAGGAAGGAGGAAAAAGACCAAACGCAACTTTGATGATTATGTTCTTGGTATGCTTCTATGATAATTGTTGAATTTTTCTTGAATCAAATTCTATACACTGAATTCATATGGGGCCCGCAAGTTTTAGGATATTTTTTTTTTCAATAGTAATTAGTATAAAAAGTTAATTTGTTCAATTACAGAATCTGACTGAATTGGAGGAAGAGGAGAATGTGACTGGTATGGTTTCCCAACCACCTATCTAGTTATTATAGAATTGCAATTTATAAGATTACAAATGTAATACTTGTTATTTTTTATGACTGGTACTTCCATTTATTTAATGGAATTATTTGCATTTGTCTAGCTGCCATTATCAAGTCGCCCTCCTTTCCCATTCCACCAACAAAGGTGACAAAGTCATCCCAGTTGGACTCTGCTGGATCTTGAAAAAAGTTAACTGGTAAGTATTCATCACTTTAAAGCCACACTATACAGGATTTCCATTTTTGTCAAACCGACCCCTAGAGTCGCTGTGGAGTACTTATACTGTCGTAAATAGCACTCACGCAGAGACGTCTCTGCACTCACGGCCTGATCCCCTCCCCCTGAGGTCATTGTTGGAGGAAGTACCTGTTCAGTAGTATGTATGCTGTAACGAGTGGAAATAAGGTATGGCCCCTTTAAGAGCTGCACCCTGTTGAACTTTCGGCAGTCTGTAATGTATGCGCCTCGAACACCACATGTATAAGGTGGCGCTGGGTTATTTCTGTTTGATGCTCATTTTAGTATATCTTTCTTGTCGTAAAGCTATTCGTTACATCGCAAGCCCTGATATCAGCGCGACACTTCCTGATGCTGCGGCCGCAGCCCGCCGGCTCAAAGTTGCAAATGCGTTTTTTCCGCTCACAGGTAACATGAAGGTGGTTGCAAAATCATTGTTAATAATTTACATGTGCTTATTTTCAGACACTGGACATTCAAATTCACCCAGGTCTCACCAGGTGCAGGGTGCAGGGTCCAGGGACAGGTCCAGAGGCAGTGAGTAATTATCACATTAAACTAGTCACCTCAAATACCAAATCATTTTATTAAATCACGTACAATTTAATCAACTACATTACATGTAAATCAAGTTGAATCTCAGAGCAATTTTTTCCGTATGTCATCTGTATTTCCATTTTAACTGTAATTTAACTCAAGGTTTTGTTTTTCAGACTCTGGACATTCAAATATTAACTTAGCCAGCCAGTTGAGAGGGTGCTGGGTCCAGCCACAGTGATGGATCCCAGCACAGCGACGGAATCCCAGCACAGCGACAGATCCCAGCACAGTGATGGATCCCAGCACAGCGACGGATCCCAGCACAGTGACGGATCCCAGCAAAGCAAACTGTACCGACATAGGAAGCAGTCCAGGCACAGTGACAGTACCCAGCAAAGCAAACTGTACCAACACCGGAAGCGGTCCAGGCATAGCGACCAGATTGGACATGACAAGCAGTCCAGGCACAGCGGTTTGTCTAAAGATGGTATTCCTCCGAATGCAATTCACTGTGGCAAGAGTGTAAATGTTCTAAATTAGCAGCTATGTTATAGTGCATATTTTGAAAAACTGGTTTTGTTTAGCATATTCTGAGCTTCATTATTGACTTCAATTTATTCTCTATCAAGTCTCATCATGGCCAAAAGTAGATAGATCTCTTTGCTCTGACTGCTGAGTACAGCAGAGGCAGGAGCTTTGAGCTGGGGTTGCTTGAGTTATCCAATCTTAATATTTGGAAAATTTTGTCTTTCAGATTATGAAACGCCAATCTCATCATATTCTGGGAGGTCTCTCTCTGAGCAGAGTAACCGGTCCTCTGCCCATGAAGCCAGTACAGGGCCTCGTAGGGAAACAGATCTACGATTTCCAATGGCCATGGAAAGGAAGTACTATATTGTTGGAGCTGGTATCAAAAACAATAAATTTACATCTGTTTAAGGACAATAGTGGCTTCTTGCCAGCACTTTAAAACCACATGGAGGCTTTTACTTATGTGGTACTTTTGTTTTTCAGAGTTTCAGAAAAAAGTGCTTACTAAATTGGTGGATATCCACATTGAGGTCAGAAGGCTGGCAAGAAGTGAGCCTCCCCTGTCATCTGCCCATGTAGAGCAGCTGGAGACGATGGAGGAGTTTGACAGAGAGGAGGAACGCCTAAAGGACAAGGAAGCCTTTGAGTCCCTGGTATGCACAATCCAGAAGTGATGTAATTTTATGCACTGTTTTATATATAAACATTTTTCTGTGATATATCAGTAAAAAAATTGTTATAGTTTTTCTAACATGACAGGGATGTTACCCCCTCTCTTTAAAGGTGTTGCAACTCGCCAGAATTGGAGGGGAAGATGTGAGGGACTGTGTCCACAAAATTCTTGACAGGATTTTAACAGGATCCCTACATATATGAAAATTTAACATCACGTTGCACAAAACGCGCTACATTTCTTGTTACAGTTTGTTGGTCAACAGAGGATGTGACCTATCTAAACCAACCTGTACAACACACTTTATTCACCGGGCCACTGTCTGAAACAATAAAGCTGTGGAAAAATAGGAAGAAGAAATGTTTGCTTTTACTGACATTTTTATATTTCATAAAAGGACAAATTGATTAAAAAATCTAAGCAAGCCTCCTCTGTCATCCGTCCTATAGAGCAGCTTGAGACGATGGAGGATATTAAAGGGATACTCCATTTTTTTTGTAAATAGGCTCATTTTACAACTCCCTCGGAGTTAAACAGTTGAGTTTTACCGTTTTCCAATGCATTCAGCCGATTTTCTGATATTTAGAAGAATATCAGTAACCAGACTGTTTCTGGTCTCATTGACTTCCATCAGTAGGAAAAAATATATACTATGGTAGTCAATAGACAACTGACCAGAAACTGTCTGGTTCCTGATATTCTTCGAAATATGCAGAAAATCGGCTGAATGGATTCGAAAACGGTAAAACTCAACTGTTTAACTCCGAGGAAGTTGTAAATGAGCCTATTTCAAAAAAAGTGGAGTATCCCTTTAAATGCTATTTATTTTTCTGAAATGTAGAGATACACCAATTACAATTTTTGAGTTTGACCTGCGATTCGATTTTTATTTTCAAAAACACAAATATTTATTTTCTATATATATTTTTATAAAACACCATATACTTTTACTCAAACTCAATAATAAAAACAAGTTTAAATGGGTACATTTTCTTTTGATATAGCCTACTCATGTTCTTGTTAAAACAGCACGAGTCACAGACATGCAAATTTTGTGCATTTTGGGCACTTTTAAATTCTCCCGTAGCCGGTTATGGCCAATCACATGAAAATCGTCCGGTTCCGGTTACGCACCGGTTAATCAGTGCATCTCTGCTGAAATGCAATCATGAGACCACATAGAAACTTGATGTGGAAGGTAAAGAGGGGATTCGACAGGTGCAGGGACAGCTAAAGTTTGTCATTGGAGCTATCAAATGGTCACGTCTCTTTTAGTCTTGGCACTCTTACCCATGATATAGTTCTTGTAGATTACCACACACATGTAATTTCTAAATTATGAAATTATGAAAAACACTCTTTACCAACCGCCTGATGTCGAATTTTAATATGAAGAGGAAGGGGAAGAAACAGAAACTCCCTTTGGAAGCGACAAAGATATTTGAGGCAATTAAAGGTACACAGCATTTTCCCAAATTTAAACAACTCACTGGTATTCAATACCTCAACATATTGTAGTCTCAGTGTTAGCAAAAATATTGCAGTCCTACACCTTCCTAACATACAGCGATGCGAGTTAACAGAACCAGTCTTCAGTCACATGTATGCTGCCATATACCACACCAGTCACCATGGGTCACTGCATTGCCACTTAATTAATATTTGGCAGGAGGAAAGGGAACTTCAAACCTGGATATTTTGACATAAAAATTGTTTGTGAACTGTGGTAACGCTTCCTTTTACAGTCCTGTTACCCATGTACATACTATGTATATTAATTACAAATTACTGGGTAATAACACATTTGTACTGTACTGTTAAAGGAAGCTTACATGTAGGGCTGGGCGATATATCGCACGAATATTATTATGCGCACCTAATCAGTAAAGCCGGTTCCTTGATTAGCAGTAAATCACCTTCACATGCTTTCAGATGGCCGATATGAGTGTTAAAGTTAATGAGATAATTAAGCGATTAATTTAGTGATGATTGAGCATTAATTGAAGACACCTGATGATCACAAGCAGAATCACTGAAGACATGTGAAATTGTAAGCCACCGTTATGGAGATCAGTGTCTGCTTTAGTTGGGCTCTTGACACTTATATATTTAACTTTATATTTTAATATACTGTTGCATCTGAGTTATATCTGTCAGATGAACAAAGATAAACAATTATAATATGATGTTGGTCACATAATGACACTCATCATTTTAAATTCATGTTAGTGATTTATACTGTTTGGTTCGTGTATAAATGAGATTCTGCATAAATATCCAGATTGTTAAATAAAATAATTTCTGTAAACATTGTTTTAAAAAAAAAATCGTTCTGTGAGGCACATACAGACCTTAAGATTCAGTCAATGCTCCTCAACAACGGTGACGAGTAGAATATTCAATTAGGAAAAGTAAATTACATAGACAATTCAGATCATAATTTATTCATACCGCAATGCATGATGGGAGCCATTAATGAGTTGTGATTGGTGGCAACAAGGTCACCACGGTTGAGACAGACAGTCTGATTATTGAGCTCTGTGTTTCTAAATAAAGAAACCAGTGTTTTGATCAGAATATTTTAGGTAATAAGAATAATAAAAATATGCAGTAGAAATACAAAACTGTTGTTAACAAGTTATATCAAATACTTTGAATAAATTTAATTTTTCAGATCTTGGCTTGTTTATGTCAAAACTTAACCAACACTATCACAGTACAGCTCTTTGTTCATTTGACTGTTATAAATCAATAACAGCAGACAAATAAAGTTTATAGTGAGAGTATAAGTGTCAAGAGCCCAACTAAAGCAGACATTCATCTCCATAACGGTGACCTGAAATTTCAGTTTTCTCCTTCAGTGATTCTGCTTGTGATCATCAGGTGTCTTCAATAATGCTCAATCATCACTCATTTAATCACTTAATTATCTCATTAACTTTAACACTCTTGAATGTGGACTCATATACACTTAGGTGTGTTTAATACAGGAGATTTTGTCGTGACTAAGAGCCGTAATTAACTGACAAGCTGAGCCATATCGCATTAAATATCGCTATCGATATCTCCTCGATATTAACGCGATATGGCTCAGCTTGTCAGTGATCTACAGCTCTTTGTAGTAAATGCCGCTCCATCTGAAAGCAGGTGAAGGTGATTTACTGCTAATCAAGGAACCGGCTTTACTGATTAGATGCGCATAACAATATCGTTCGAATATATCGCCCAGCCCTACTTACATGAACTGTCATACTGCAGTGTAACACTGGTTTTCTATGTATATTTATTTATTTTTGTTCAACTCTTGCAGCTGCAGTCTTGAAATGGGAAAAGGCGCGACAGAGGCTACAATCCAGCTGCATGCTGCAGAACACCTCAAGCATGCACCGCGAAGGAAGGGAGGTGGAGGGCATGGGGTGTAAGAACTACTGTGTTTAGAGGTCTTTATATTGCTTTTTTTTTCAAGTGGATGTTTAGTGTTACCATATATTTGTTTTGATCAGCCTGTTTATATTTTGCTGAAAACATTAAAGATAGTAAAAAAATAGTCATTTCAAACTATTTGTGATTTTTGTTGTCATTTTTAATAGATCAGAGGTCATTTATTTCCAATAAGGCTACTAAAATGTATTTGCATGTCTTAAACAGGTGCAAGGATGGTTAATTTATTTACAATTTTACAGTAGCTTATGACTTTTATTGAATACCAAATGGTCATCCAACCTTGGAACTATACCTGATGAAGGTTTGATGGCCAAAACATGGGTTAAAAAAGCTAATAGTAAGACAGGATTGAACTCTCTTCATTAACAATTAAAATACAGTTGATTAGTGACATCTGAAATTAGTTCAAGAAATGTCATAAAATCTTGATGTATTAATGTCCTTTAGACATCTATAAGTGATGTTGAAATGACGTCGTAAAAACAGTAATTTAGAACCCTGTAAAGATGTCATTTAGACGTCTAGAAAAGACATTGAAAACTTTCATTCTGGATCCTCAGTGGACGTCTTCTGAACGTTCACTTGTTATGTCAATAGGACGTCCATAGTTAACGTCAAAAAGACGTCTGAAAAGACGTTGCAAAAACCTTCATTCTGGCTCCTCAGTGGACGTCTTCTGAACGTTCACTTTTTATGTCAATTGGACGTCCATAGTTAACGTCACGAAGACGTCTAAAAAAGACGTTGCAAAACGTCGTTTTAGCTCTTTACTGGATGTCTTTTCAACGTTCTTTATTTATGTCACTTGGACGTCAAAAGTGAACGTTTAAAGGACGTCTAAAAAGACGTTGCAAAAACTTTCATTCTGGCTTTTCAGTGGACGTCTTCTGAACGTTCGGCAAAGACGTTAGAATGACGTCTTTTGGACGTGTCTTTGTTTGCTGGGTTTTTTCATGCAGTGGTTTTAAGGCCCTGACACAGGTGACAGGAGCCAACCCTAGAGTCAGCTTTAGTCATTGCTAGTTCTTTTGACGTCGGTTTTGTGTTTCAGGGCCTTAAGAATTTATTTATTTTTCTGTACAAAAAGCTTGTTTGCTGTAGCCTATAGTAGAACAGAGATAATTCTCAATCCTGAAGTCCTCCCCTGCCACTCCTCCCTCTGAGAAAAGCCAGCACCCTTAGTGTCAGTCATTAACATATGAAAGGTCTTCACACCTCTCACACCCAGCAGTGTTTCAGCTGTATATGTCCGTGAAATTTCACAGATTCCTCTAGAGTCCTGCGCGGACTGTTTTTTTCATCCCGCTCCGGCCCGCACCCGCCGTATTTCTGACCACTCCCGCCCGCTCCCGCAATATGTATGTCCACTCCCGCCCGCACCCGCAAAACTCTGAGAATTTAATCCCACACAATACTAGAAATGCATTGATTTTGTGTGTTCTCCCGTCCGCAGGAAAAAAAACACGTAGGATTTGTGTTGCTATTAAGAGATTCATGGGGTTGTTTGTTACGTTTTCCTGGCCTGCATGTATTCTGATGCACTGATCAGGAAGATGAATAGTAGCCTGGCTATCGGGGACATATATAGGCTACCGTGCATTTCTTTAGACTTCAAGTATTTTAATTTTAGCTATTGAAGTATTCCGTCATAGGCTTTATGGTCCTGGAGTAAATGTGCAGAAAGCATGTCTGAAAGCAGCTATCCTCGGAGAACACAGAAAGACAAAACACACATTATAAGGCGCACTTTAAGCCTTTAATTTTCTCCGGGGGCCGGGGACAGTCTATGGCAGGGATGCCCAATCCTGCTCCTGCCAATTCGACTGTCCTACATAGTTCATCTCCAACCCTAATTAAACACACCTGCCTTTAATTTCCAAGTGACCCTGAAGTGACCTTAATTGGTAGCTTCAGGTGTGTTTGGATTAGGGTTGGAGATTAAACTATGTGCAGGACAGTGGATCGGCAGAAGCAGGTTAGGCCACCCCTGGTCTATGGGGACAGTGTGTGTGTGTGTTCGTGTGTCTGTTAAGAGTGAGCGCTCGTGAGCGGTCACAGAATGTTCATAAAGCGCTTCCCCGTTCACAGTAACCGGATACGTCTCATTCAAATAGCCAGCTGTTTGCTGTCAGCGAGCCGCTTAGTTTTTTTGCTATAAATACCTCGTTTGAGGTTCTTCACACATCATTTATTGACATCTCCATCAGTGTCGCTACGCTACCTCTCAATCCGCAGGTTTTTTTTTTGGCCGCCCATTCCTGCCCGCAGCAAAGTTCAAACCCGCCCGCTCCCGCGAGATTTGCGTTGGGTCCGCGGGACCCGGCGGAACTTCAATCCCAATGCAGCTCTCTAGATTCCTGTATATGTCCGCGTAGGTGAGGTTTTCCGGGTTTGTCTGGAAATATACTGTTCCAGTGTTAACTGTGATCCGCTTTTTCCCACATACATCCAGCAAACATCAAATTGCACAGGAGTTTACTATGCCCGGATATTGCCGGATTTGAGTCTTTTCATGCAGTGTTTCATCCAGGGCATCCCATTGGCTTTAGCTGATGCGAGATTCTGTTCGTATGTAAGTCCACGGCTCAGCTAAGGTGACAATTACATCACCCTCCAATGCTGCGGCTTTTGCATCTGGGCTTGGGTTCTGTTGTGGTGCCAAAACATTTAGCATGTCTTTTTTGTTCCAGGACACTTTTGGGTTGCGAGGCTGAGTCGACCACTTTCATGGCTGGAAAGTACTGGATGCTGGTGTAGGCCAAAGCTGATTTCAGAATGTCTCTTAGGGGCTTGCCATGCTCTTCTAAGAGTTGAGCTGCTCTTTTTCTGTGGACGGGTACGTGAACCTTTTTATTTTCTCCACCAACTCCTCTAAGAGATGTTCTCTGCTGATGGTGCCAGTGCACTTGCATTCTGCTGGAGGACTGATGTTTGCCAAGTTCATTATAGACACTTGGGTAGTCTCGCCAAGGTCACATAGAATTAGCTTCAAAAGTTCAGTGCCAATGACTGTGTTTGCTGCCTCAAAACTATCTGCAAACCCCAAACAACCTTTGAATCCTTGTGGTCTGCAAATCATTCTTTGACCAGTATAAAAGTGGTGGTGGAGCCAAGTCAACTGCTGCAGAGTTGAAGGACGCCAAACCCATAATCCCTCTCTGCCATGTGAGACTGCGCTCATTGTCCAGTGCAGGACCCAGATTGATGGCTAAAATGGAGTCATGCACGCTGCCTGGCCAGCCCCAGAAGAACACTTCTAAAGCCATCTCGGCCTGAAATGCCACCCCAAGACTCCTTAAATTTGCCCTTGTGCTTTCCACTGGCATGCGCAGCTTGTAAGCTCGATGATGTCTGGGCACATCCTTTATGGTGCTGAGGAATGTTAATCTTGGCTGGTCCTCTGCAAAAGGGAGCAGCATGGGTTTGTCCTCCAGTAGCTTTGTGAGCGCTCTAACGTTAAAGAAATCCACTGCGCTCACAATCCCGCTTTTCTGATGACTCCCGATAAGTGTCACTATTTCAGTCCTTGCCTTGACAATGCCTTGGAGCTTGAACAAAAGGTCTTGCATGTGACTGAAGTAGGTCTCACTTCGATGTGACACGGCTCGTTTAGTTATTGGGTGCATAAGGCCGCAGCAGACAACTTCTCCAGAGACTGGATGTGAGAACCAACTTTCTTGTCTGTTATGTGGCGTGTCTGCATAGAGCTGTAAAAATGTGATGTCCTTAGGAAACACGGCTGTGCTTAATAAGTCATTGCTAATTTCCATGCATTGTCCATCCAAGTTGGTTCTGAAAGTTTAGTGCTTCTCGCAGTGATAGAGGACAAAATAATGAGCCTTTATTTCCCACCAAATCCTCAAGGGCATACTTTGACCAAAAGTGGTGTACATTTTCATGAAGCGAGCCAATTTCACAAGCTGCGTCGATGCTGATGCTCCTGAAACCCCTCTCATAACAGAGCTCTGCAACAAAGTTTAGATGGGATCTGTCTTTCTGCCCAAACTGATACAGAATGATGATGGGTTTCAGGCAGTCGATGGATTGAGACTAAAGGGCACGGTCAAACACGTCAAAGAAAAAAAATCCTGATCCTGCTTTAAAATGTCTGAAGTGTGACAGGTCATACAGTCTATTCTTCTGCATTGCCGCACACTTCATGTCTATTGTAAGCACTGACTTCAGTAAGCGTCGCAAAGTCTCTACTATGGCTCAAAGCGCTCCAATGCTTCTTCGGTCCCATTTTGGCAGCGCGAGTCAAAGGATGTGTCTCCATGGTGGCCCCTCGGAATGAGACAGAGACTCAGACTGCCATCCCTGTGCAACAGAATAGCAGACATTTTTAGACACTTTCACAAATTACAGATACAAAATCGAATAGAACTTCAAATGAATCTCATATATATATATATATGAAAGAATGTGTATATATATATATATATATATATATATATCTTTCATATATATATATATATATATATATATATATTTATATATATACGTGTTTTATAGATATTTTATACATTTTATATCTTTCATCATATATATTTATATTTGATACAATTCATATATATATATATATATATATATATATATATATATATATATATATATATATCTATATATATATATATATATTTGTTTTATAGATATTTATACATTTTATATCTTTCATATATATATTTATACAATTCATATATATATATATATATCATATAAATTAAATATTATAAAAATATCGTATATATATATATATATATATATATATATATATATATATATATATATATATATATATATATATATATATATATATATATATATATATATATAAATATATATATATGTATATATATATACTCGTATAAATACATATGAAAGATATATATATAAATATCTTTAAAGCAAATATATATATCTTTCATACATATTCATATAATTCATATATTCATATATATATATATATATATATATATATATATATATATATATATATTATACTTTTTACATCTTCCATACATATATATATATATATACATATATATATATATACATATATATATATATATATATATATATATATATATTATGTTTTATAGATATTTGAAACATTTTATTCTTTTCATATATATTTGTTTTATAGATATTTTATACATTTTATATCTTTCATATATATTTATATTTTATACAATTTATATATGCTGTGTATGTAATTTACTGCCATTCACATGGCGTTTCTACTATTTGAGGTGTCATATTTTAAATTATGCAATGAAATAGCATTTGATTGCAATTATATTATTGTTATAGCACTGTAATACCATTGAAAATGCAGATTTAGAACAAAGGTTGAAAACGCTATAAGCATTTTTATTTTTTAAATACAAATAATTTTAGCCCAACACATCGTATGCATGTGAATAATTTAGCCTTTAGAAAAAATGAATTGAAAAAAATAATAGCTGTAAAGTTTTACCTTGACAGTTCAATTTTATTTCCAGAGACTATTTATCCAATACTCGCCAACAAAAGTATGGATTTATAATTACAACATTATCGATTAATATCGACATGAAAACAAAATAACGAGAATTTTTATTTTTTAATTTCTTTTTATTTTTATAGATTCAAAGTCCCAATTTCCCCTTGAGGATTTCACTAAGTCGAGACAAACTCATTGACCCAGCTCATTTCAACTGAGCTGTGCCTACAGTATTGTTTTGTACAATCATGAACATATAATTTGTCGAATCTTTGAGGATTGTTAAATGTTTTAAGGTTTATGAATGTGTGCTACATTTACAGCACCTGTAATCAAACTCGATTCTTTTCACCTGGTATGTTCAATAGAGGAGTGGGAATCAAATGCATTAATCCTGTTTGTTTTATTTTTAGTTCTTTTTTATTTTATTTTATTGTTATCAGTATATCTATTGAATCAACCCTTTTCAGGAAAAATGACCTTAGACTTTTAAAAACATAACATACAGCCTTCCATTCGAGAAAACTCACTTGCTGGTAAAAATCACATGGACCGCTTCAAGCACTCTACATCGGACGGTTCCATCCACATCTACCCAATTCCTACCCACCAAGGTCAAAACCTTATTCACACTCAGGTTAAACATGAGCCCTGACCACTAAAGCCCATCCCACCCAATCTACCCCAGTCAAAAACACCAAAAGTCTAAACCTATCCATCCATTCAAATACAAACTGACCTCTGACCTCAACACTCAAAATAACTACTATCTATCTCATCTATCTATCTATCTATCTATCTATCTGTCTGTCTGTCTGTCTGTCTGTCTGTCTGGCAGGTGCAGTAACATTTCTCATCGCCTCATTAGAGCTAGTGGGACGCACCAAGGCCATGCGATCCGGAGTAGCTCGATTAGCATATGTGCAAGACTTGAGCACTGTTAGTGCACCAATAAGGTAGGCGCAATACCGTATCTCACCGCCTGGTGGCGCTACGCAGCCCAACCCCGCTGCATTCGACTCCCCGGCCCCTAATCACCGGTACACGCCAAGTTTCGTCTCTCTAACACCTAAAGAACTCTAAAAAAGGAATCGATTCCAGAGACGCAAAATTCGGGCAGTTTGGAGAGATATATGGATTGCCATAGATGAGCTAGCGAGTGGGAGTGATTCCCAAAAGGTTCAGGAAGGAGTTGTGGATAAGAATAGGTTGAGGACGGAGGAGGAGGATGAAGAAGATGAGGATGATAAAAATTAAGAAAAAGAGGAGGAAGACGAAGAGAAGATTCTCAAGGGGACTGGGATGGGTTCCAAAGGCAGGAGCATGGGGGTCACAAACTCTGGAATTGGTACTTGAAAGCAGTAAGATCCATTTTGATCCTAGGCGATTCAAACATGGCTTGGTTACCAAGATATTGGAGATAAGAGGATTCAGATAACATGCTACCCAGGGGCACGTTGCGCCATGCACATGAGATAATCAGGAATAAGACTCCCAAGACAGACTGGGTGACATAGGTTATATTGTCATTTGGGATAAACGACAGATAATGTGACTCCGCCGCATGGATTAGGAAAACATTGTTGGCAGCAGAAGCAACCTTTCCCAACGCACTAATCTTCATCCCAGTGAAAAACTAGTACAGGTATCTTCCTAGAAATCAAATCAACACATTGAATCAAATTAACACCTTCATTGTCAACACTAAGAGGACCATTGAACTTCTCCCTGCAAACAATTCTGTACAGAGCTGGACTTGACGCATTGGACAAGGGCTACGGGTCTAGCCATGTTTAATCATTGGGCAATGTCCTTAAACTGGTAAGGGAGGGGTTCCAGGGGAGCCAGAGGTCGGAGACCGTGGTTAACCTCTCCCATACAAAGATTTTGAGTAGAGCAGAAGTATCAGTGTTACGGAAAGGATTATCATTCGTGCCCAGGGGAACAGGAATGGGAGGGGCAAGTTGGAATCGATTAGAAGCAGAGGCGGGACTCGTTCACGGCGAGTTCAGAATGGGAACCTGTGGGGAATCAGGTCATAAAAGTAGTGGAAGAAATCATAAAGGAAGATCAAAAAATTATGAAAGGGATTAAAGAAGTGATAGAGGATTGGAATCTTTCCAAGGAGGAGTGGCAGGCGCTTAAAGGATTGAGGAGGGATAACGCCATAGTTATCAAACCCGCGGACAAAGGAAGCATGGTGGTCCTGATGGACAGAGTACAATATATCAGGGAAGCTAAGAGGCAATTGGAGGACCGTGGGTTTTATAAGAAATTGGACAAACCCATTTTTCCGAGATCAGTGGAACAAATTAAGGAGGAGCTGGAAGAACTAGGGAAGAAGGGGATCCTCAGCAAGAGACAGATCCAGTACATTAGGGGACAGGCCTCTCCTAGGATAAGGAGATTTTACTTGTTACCGAAGATTCATAAGGATAAGAAAACTTGGCCTTTCCCGGATGTCCCTCCGGGAGGCCGATTGTTTCAGACTGCAGTAGTGAGTTATGGAGTAGCAGAGTTTCAAACTTTCCACCTTAATCCAATCTCTACTAAGCATCCCAGCTACATCAAGGATACCTATGACTTTCTAGATAAAATCAAGGAATTTAGGATTAATCCAGGAGCAAAGTTATTTTCTATGGACGTGGAAAGCTTATATACCAAAATAGAAACACAGAAGGGATTGGAGGCCGTAGCAAGAGCTTTTCAACGCTATTCTGAAGAAGGGAGACCTGATGAAAGTTTGTTGAAGTTATTGGAATTAAGCCTCACACGAAATGACTTTGAATTCAATGGAGAATACTTTCTTCAAATCAAGGGAACAGCAATGGGCAATAGGTTTGCCCCAGCCTATGCTAACATTTACATGGCGGATTGGGAGGAGTCAGTCTTCCCAAAATGTCGGAATCGACCTACCCAATACTTTCGGTACTTGGATGATTTGTGGGGAGTATGGGAGGGTTCAGATGAGGAATGAGTGGAGTTTACTCACATTCTAAACTCTCATCACTCTTCGATCCGTCTAAAATGGGAATTGAAGACAGATAGCATTGATTTCTTGTATACGACCATATACAAACAGCCAGAATGGGCAGAGACTGGGAAGTTAAATGCTAAAGTGTATTTCAAAGCTACATATACTCACACTTTATTGCACAAAGGAAGTCATCATGATGAGCCTGTGTTCAGAGGATTGGTCAAGGCTCAACTCCTGAGGTTCCGACGGATTTGTACCAAAGAGGAGGATAGAGTGGAGGCGACTGAGGATTTTGATGAAGGCCCCTGAGGGGAGAGGATACTCCTGTTTTTTGAGAAGCATGGCTAAGGAAGAGAGAGAAGGGAGTGGAATCAAGAAACCACGGAAAAGGATTCTTCCAATGATTTTGAGGTTCTCAAATACGGCCAAGAGACTAGCGATGGGACTGAGGCGTAATTTCGAGGACTTATCGCGGGAGGAGACACTGGGCAACGAGTACAGGATGGTGGCAGCCCACAGTAGAGGTAGAAATCTCAAGGATCTGTTAGGGAATAGCAAACTGGGCCCAACAATAGTGCGATGCCAGGGAAAATCCGGGATACTTTTGTAAGAGGCAGACAGAGGACGGTGTATAAGGTCACCCAGACAATTCCCCTCAATTGTAAAAACTGTATTTATTTGATTAAGTGTTCCTGGTGTGGAATGAGGTACGTGGGGGAGACTAAAAATTCCATCTTAACTAGGATGTGGGGCCACAGGTATACTGTGAGAAAGGGAACACCGCGAAAGGAACATCTGGGATCTCACTTTAAAAGACATGGGTTGAAGAATCTGTAGATCTTTGGACTGGAACACAATCCAG
The DNA here is from genome assembly GCA_030378365.1 of Hybognathus amarus. Classification (NCBI taxonomy): domain Eukaryota; kingdom Metazoa; phylum Chordata; class Actinopteri; order Cypriniformes; family Leuciscidae; genus Hybognathus; species Hybognathus amarus. The sequence continues at coordinate 15,594 of JAQIUQ010005690.1, read as the reverse complement.
GATGGGCCAAGAAGGATAGGCTGCGGAAAGAGAGATATTGGGTTAGGAAATTGGACACAAGGTTTCCGAAGGGTTTGAATTTGAGATGAAAAATAAATTGACTTGATTGAATTTATGTGGTGAGATTTGTTTTTTTGGATTTACCAGTAGTTGCGTAGTTGTTGAAGATTATCCAGTACCAGGGATTAGGATCTAATTTAAATATACCTAAACCTACCCCTCACAAGAGGTCATTTAAATAGGATTTTTTATTATTTTTATTATTATCATTATTATTATTATTATCAGTGTTTTTTCATTATTATATTTTATATATATATATATATATATATATATATATATATATATATATATATATATATATATATATATATATATATATATATATATATACTGTATATATATGTATTTCTTTTATATATTTTTTTTATTTTGATTATTATTCATATTTCTAATAGTGATAATTTATTTAGGGGTATTAATTGTTGGAACAGCATACAATAAAACATAATAAATAACAAAATAAAACCCTTACAAAACAGAATATGCCAAAAAAACCCCAGTAAAAACAGACAACAGATAAAAAAAAACTATCTTAAAAACAATACTGATAAAAATGTCAAAAATGACACAGCTCAGCTTGTGTTAAAAGCCAGTGCAAAAAGATGTGTTTTTAAAAGTGATTTAATACTCTCCATAGAGGTAGCTGCTCTAATGGGCTATATGCACGCATAAGTTCCGCATTTGACGCAAGGATGCTCGTCTATTTCCGGTTGTGGAGATTTAAGCGGAGGTAAACAGGGGAAAACGGGATTATGGCAGAGTCTTCAATATTTACTGTCCTCCCGACTTTGAAACGAAATGTACATACGTTTAGATGTAATTTTATATATAGTTATGTTTATTTAATATAATTTTGAAAAGAAGCATAAACACAACGAGGGGTGTCTGTTTTATCTGTTTTTGCGACTAACGTTTCTTTAGTATAACCATGGAGTATAAAATTCAATATAAATTCTCGGTATTGTATTGGACTCTACGATCGGCGGAAGTTATCGAGCATCCTTAAACCTTCACCGGAAATACCGCCGTGCATAGAGCCCATATTGAGAGGAAGAGAGTTCCAGAGCTTAGGGCCTGTTACTGAAAAAGCTCTGTCCCCTCTGGTTTTCAGTCTGGACCTTGGACAGTCTAGAAGCAGCTGGTCAGTGGACCTAAGTGCTCTGACTGGAGCGTGCAAAATCAACATGTCAGATAAATATGATGGAGCCAACCCATTTAGAGATTTAAAAACAAACAATAAGATCTTAAAATGGATTCTAAAAACGACAGGCAGCCAGTGGAGAGATGACAGTACAGGGGTAATGTCAGGGGCGGACTGGGACCAAAAAGTGGCCCTGGACTTTCTGGCCCACAGCAGCCCACCGTAGCGTGGCCGAGAGACTCAACGTGCTGCAACTGAAGCAAACACTTGCAAATAGAAAACACATCTGCAAATTAAAAAACATCATCAGTTTCACAACACACATGTGCTCCAAATACAGATATGTAAGAAAGTACATACATGCAATACATATGTGAGATGCATACAGAATAATATACAGTTGTGTTTTGTCTTCAAATAATCTTAGGGTCCCTAATTTAATTTCTCTAATTTATGCAGCTATGTAAACCTGGGTTCTCCACTAGCATTCAAAGAAAATAAACTTTTGGTGCTTTCAACAAAGCTTGGCAGAGCTACAAAAAGTGATGTCACAGATGCCAGACATAAAATAAAAATAAAAAAATTTAACTGTTACATCATAATAGTTCAGAAAAGTCATAATGTAATCACATCTGTGCTGTTCTAAAGGCATGTACACACATTTGTGTTCAATTATTGCTGAGGCATGTACAGCACTTAGGTGAGACAGCACCTTCTTGACTGAGATGAAAGTGTAGAGGATTTTGAACACAAGCAGAAAAGCTGTGCTTCCCCTCCTCAAAAAAGCGACCAATAGCATAACGAGTTCTGCCATTTCTCTACATCTGTCACAATGAACGCTGTAACTTAAGAATAATGTGTTGTTAGTTTTTAAACGAACTACACTTGAATTCCTCTCTCTTTGAACGGTGGTATGCCTGGGAATGAACAGATCGCACCATCGACAAAACACTCGATTAGAATATTTCTACAACCTGCTTCGCTGACCCGATCACCAACACTTCGCAAAGCAATGTAGTCATCATGTGCCATCCTTTTTTCTTGGGTGGTCCAAAAGCTGTAACTCCCAAACATCTCACTGCATGCTTTCGCTCTTGTTTTCCCCTCAATAACTGACCAAGAACAGCACTACACTCTGAGGAAGGATTTTTCAGTGTTTGATGCCAAGTTCACACTACATGATTTTAAGCCCAATTTATGCCCGATTTGCAAATCGCTCAGTCGCCGACAGGTCAGGGTGTTATCGCGTGCAAATCGCGGGGGATTAGCGGACGATGAACGCTTGCCAATCTGTTAGTATGAAAGAGCCAACAACGCAGCAAACGCTCGCAGATGCCTCACAGACGCGTCGCCGAGCCCAGAAAATATCTAGCCTGCTAGATATCCAGAACCGTCGCGTCACTCAACCTCAGTGATGTCATGAGTACAGCCAATCAGTAGCAACGCATGGGTTGAGGACACCAGGTAAATCTATTTTTCTCTCTTTTTTTGCATTTTTTTCCTCAGAGCAGATCGTCACGCAAACAGTGTGCAGCACTAGTTTCTGTCTGACGTCCATATTCACGTGTTGTGTTCTCTTCTTCGCTGGGTATTGGCGCATATTTATTTATTTATTTATTGCGTGTTTTTTTGTTTTGTTTTCGTGACAAAACGTGGTTTTTAGACAAGATAGAATCGTTGGGTGACAGAGTTCTTGTCAACTCGTTATTTATTTGATTATTTTCAGGATTTAGACCGTAAAATAGTACTGAAACAGCTCTTATTGAGTCACAAATTATTTGCATTATCATCCGATCATGGTTGTTTCTCTATGTAGTGCGTTGTCAACTCGTGTAGTGAGTTACCTCCTGTTGTGGATCAATCACGTTGTGTTGTGTGGTGTGAACAGCTAAACAACTTGAACACTCCTGATTTCACTGAGAGCAAGTCATGTAGTGTGAACCGCACAGTTCAGCCCGACGTTTTAAAATCACGTAGTGTGAACAAGGCATGACTGGCATACAGTGGAAGTGCTTTTTTCATCCAGAAAAGTTTGCATATTTGGATGGGCACAGACTGGGTGCTTTTCACCATTTCGATCAACTCCATGTTATAGGCCTCAAATTGAAAGGCAGAATGGGTCCATAATGGCCCCCAATTCTGGACACTTCTAGAAAGATGAAGGCAGAGGTGAACATTGTAGCTGACATTGTCTATACCATAAAGGGGCTCCACCTAAGGTTCAAACTGATGAAGAAGGTCCTGTGCTTCTAAAAGCTGCTGAGGTGAAATCGATGTGGTTAGCAGCAAAGCTATGCCACTCGCAAATTTCAGCCTATGATTAAGGTATCTCTCAGGTAGAATTCCCTTAAGAATGGAGAAACTGTAGTAAAGTAGCCACATCAGCCATTCATGGGCTTTCCAGTAATGTCTTTCTTTTATGGATCAAGGTGTTCTGGAGACATTACTTGGGGGCTTTATTTTTAACTTTAGTTTGTCAATTTGTGGTATGGACCTGCCTAAGTACCAAGGACATTGGTGGTTTTCAGAGTTACACCATAGCGAAGTGATAGATCTTGTAACTCCAAGGAGGACATTGTGCATGTGATCAGGGACACATCCCTCAATTATATCAAATCCAGGTGAAAGGGACAACACCGAAGGTCCTTTTACGCCGGCTGAAGGTGTGCCTGTGTCAACAGCCCTCGTTACTATCTCCAAAGTCTGACTTTGACATCTAAGTTCTATGTTTTCCTCAAATGAGTAAACCCTGGCCCTTGCCCGATCACGTTCGACAAGTGTTCCCTTCTGAAGACAAAAAGAACATCCAAACTCCCCATTGAACTGCTTAAAGTTCTGTAGGAGTGGACGGGCAACAGAATCGCTTACAAGTATTAAAGCATATACTTTGCTGGTACCACGTACACCATCAGATGTAACCCAATCAAAGCCACGCTTATGTAGATCAGTGCACAAATGTGTGGAGATAGATGTTCATCGGGGGCTTTTTTTAGCTCCAAACCACAATGCTGTTAACATAATATGGTCAGAATCTCAGATCGGGAGGTAGTTCATTTGAAGTGCACAACAGGGGCCATTATGGACTGTGAAGAGGATTTGAATAAAGGTACACCATTACAACTAAAGAAAACTTTTGCGAATACTTGTCCTCCTTGATGTTCTCTCTCACACTTGCTATGCTTTTATATTTGTCTCTTTTAGTTTTAAATTGTAACGCTGCACTGGTCTATGACCGTTTAACACTATTACACATTCGTAGTGTGGTCACTGTCTTGCCTAATGTGAGGTGCAATGTTTGTGGACCACGCCCTGTCATTCCACCTTGTCCATCTCTCCCCTGCATACCTGTGCCGGTTCCAAGTGGATCTACCTCGCCGGAGACGCCAGAGAAGGCGCCAAGCGTGGTGGTATCGTTGAACTGGTGGAACTGGTGCTTTGCGGCTGTCATTTTATGAACTCTCCGCGTTTGTCTGGTCGCGGTGGGGGTCTTGTCACTGTTTTTAAAGACACTTTCCACTGCCGACATCTCCCTACTGGCTCATATCACAGTTTTTTCTCATTTATATTTATATATTGTTATTTTTCCCACAGTATGAATTTTACAGTACAACCGGGCATACATATACAATGTTCAAAAAAGTCGAGCGGAGTACCGTTGCAGCATTGTAAAAAAACAACAACAACATATTTCACTTTATTTATTTATTGTTTTGTGTTTTATACTTCAATTGTGTTAAAACAAAACACGCAGGAAACATGCATAAATAAGATCACTATGACCAAGAAATAAACTCCATAAAAACCGCATCTTTGGTAAGGTATAGGCTATAAATGAACAGTTGAACAGCTTTATGTGTAGCATCATTACATTACTCAAGTACACCCAATACTTAAGTACATTTTAAAGTGTACTGGAGCAATTAAATTCGCAACTTCTGACGTTAGGCAACGATGCTGGTCCTAGTGCCCTTCTGTGTGACAGATTTCGTAAATTCTTCACGGATAAAGTGGCCAGTATCCGGGCCTTAAGCCTTTGTGTTGCGCCAGATCCCAGTATTTTACCTTTATGTTCAGTTGTTTTTGAAGATTTTACGCCAATATCTTTCTCTGATTTGTCAAAGATGGTCCATAGTTTAAGACCCTCGGTCTGTTCATCAGACAGCCTTCCAGCCAAGCTTTTTAAAGATGTTATTGACTCTGTTGGGCCTTGTATTTTAAATTTGATAAACATGTCACTTTCAGCTGGGTGTGTTCCGGCTGCTTTTAAAAAGGCCATTGTACAGCACCTCCTGAAAAAACATAATTTGGACCCCTCTGGTTTGTCCAACTACAGGCCAGTTTCTAAGCTTCCATTTCTATCTAAAGTTCTAGAAAAGTGGTATATGCCCAACTTCAATTGCATCTAAATTCCAATAACATCTTTGAAAAATTCCAGTCTGGTTTTAGATCTTGTCACAGTACAGAAACTGCTCTTTGAAAGTTTTTAACGATCTTCTTTTAATTTCTGATTCTAGTAGCTCTACTATGCTAGTGCTTTTAGATTTGACTGCAGCATTTGATACGGTCAATCATAAGATTTTATTGTCCAGATTTGTCCTGTGCAGGCATTAAAGGCACAGCGCTGAAGTGGTTTCTGTCATATCTGACAGACAGGTCTTTTTCTGTAAACCTTGGTCCTTTTTATTCAAACAAAGCCCCAATTGACAGCGGGGTGCCTCAAGGCTCAATTTTAGGCCCAGTCTTGTTCTCACTGTATATGCTGCCCCTGGGATCAATCTTCCAAAAACACAACATTTCCTTTCATTGCTTCGCAGATGACATCCAAATATACCTACCTTTGAATATCAAAACAAACTCAGTTGATGCACTGAGAAAATGTTTACATGAAGTAAAAGACTGGATGTCATTGAATTTTTTTAACTTAAATGACAAAAAAACTGAAGTTGTAATTTTTGGGAGCCCGATGTCTCTAGTTTTAACAGTACTCTTGAACAAATACTCCCAAACTGCTGCCCATTTGTAAAAAGTCTTGGTGTTTTTATTGACAGTTCTTTTAAACTCGTTAAACAGATTAGCTCAGTGGTAAAAACAAGTTTCTTTCAGCTTAGACTTCTAGGGAAGGTCAAGCCCTACCTGCCCCATAGCCAACTGGAAAAAGTTGTGCATGCACTGATTACAAATCGCCCGGACTATTGTAACTCGTTGTACTATGGCCTTGATCAGTCTTCCAGTTCGCCGATTACAACTAGTTCAGAATGCGGCTGCACCGCCTGCTGGACAGGGAAAAGGCGCAGTGACCACATTACCCAGGGCGGACTGGCCATCTGGAGCACCGAGACTTTTCTCGGTGGGCCGCTGGCCAATGTGGGCCGACCCGGTACAAATATCAAGTATCAAAAATATATTTAAAACAATGACGGAAATCATAATATTTATTTTCTACGCAAATGAATGAGGGAATCGAATCGCGCGGCCGACAAGGAGTGTGTTTCGTGTGAATGAAACTGACTGTCTCTCCCTGTTAATTAGTTTGGTCTGCTCCGTTGCGTATCTCTGAAACACGCCCCTTTCACGCTCCTGTAAAAACACAACACCAAGCAGGCCCGTGGCGCCACAGATGAAAGCCGACTCCCTCGCGTCGTCATCTGTGTCGCAGGAAAAGAAAGCTCCATTTGAACACCGAGAGAACTAGAGCCGACTGTTAGCTAGAGGTAGATGCTGTGAAATCTATGTGTGAAATGCTTTAAATGAGCAGATTATACATTTGGCGTGAAGAGTAGCAGTTCAACAGGCTCTGAAGGCTCTAACGTTAGCTCCCCCTGACTAGCGTTGTGTTACTTAAAATAAATGTTTAAATAGCATATAGTTTTGTATTGTGTTATATTTTTATGCTATAAGTGGTGTTAAAAATATTCTGCACATTAATGGGCCTGTTATGATGTGGAATGTGGTGGTACGGTGGCCGAGAAAGCTCAACGCTTTGCAACTGAATGAAAACGCATGTAAATAGAATAAACACCTGCAAATTAAGAAACATCTTCATCAGTTTCAGAACACACGTGTGCTCCAAATACTCACAACACAAATACAGAAACATGCTGCAAAAAATAACACAGACCACAATGGAAATCTTTCCTGGGGAACCAAATAAGTGACTAACCCTTACAGCTTAAAATTCTACTTTATGTATTTATTTATTTTTGCAAAACATACAGAGATTACATTTTAATGACATACAACTTGTATACAATATACAAAATGTATTAACAATATGTTCAATGTCATCAGAATACAAATAAGAAAAGAACAATGAGCTGAAAACTAAACTAACTAATAATAAAGATAGAGAAGAAGAACATGAAGGAAAGATATTTATCTTTAATTCATTACACTGTAAAAATTATTTCATGTTATGTTTAACTTTTTCATAAAGAAAAGTTTCATAAGAAATGTTAGGTAATGTAGGGTTCCTTCATCAAATGCGTTCCACACGGCTATTTATGTATGGCTATGGATGAAAGAACAAATAAAATGTATTTTTTCAAACAGAATTTGTGTAGTATTCATTTTGTTTTTATGAACCGATTAAGAAGAGGTAAAATAAATACATTTTATTTCTAAAAGATACAAAAATGGGTTAGAAATTGAAATGAAATGTTGATGTGTAGACTTGATAAAAGTTAAAATATTTCAAATAAGGAAAACAAAGAATGAATAAGAAAACCATAGGCATGTAAACTGTGTTTGTTTAAATAGTTTGGCATATATAAATTAGACATTTTGGTGACATATATGGTCAAAACATACAGTATTATATAAATAATAATCATATACATAATAATAATATATGTCAATATACTCATTTAATATGGCACATTTATACTGTATATAAACCTATATCAATGTTATGGGTGTATTGTGCGATTAGTGTGTGTGCTATTTCTTTTGAGTTTACAGGTGGCGATTTAGAGTTCGTACAGCTGAAGTAAAGTGACGTCACGGGATTTCCTGGTATTTAAGGTGCTGGTGCTGATGTCACGGGCTCTCTGCTCTTCTCTCCGCCTCTCGCCGCCTGATTGCCAGCTGGGGGTCTTCTTGCCTTGCGGCGTGATCTCTTTTGTTTCGTCTCTCCATGCGGAGAAGTGAGTCAAATGATTGTTTTCTTTTGATTTTAGTTTATTTGTTTAAACCAGGTGGCTTTATTTTCTTTGCACACTTTTTGTTATTTATTTAGTATAGTGAAGGGAAGCAGTTGCCTGGAAGATTCACTCGTTTTATTTCTTTCGGGAGCCAGGTAAGATCTCTCCCGGAATAATTACAGGGTTAGTCAAGGGTATTCTGTTTTTCCTTTACCGGCCCTACCTGTGTTATTTATTTTGATTAACTTATGATTTATTGCTTTGCTCATCTCTCAAGGTACATCTCTCTGATTAAAACTTATGGTGTGTTTATCACCAGAAACGCTACCCAATCGTTGTGATTTTTGATATGTTCGGTCTTTGTCTACTGGGGAGTTTAAAACGAGCTGAACTAGATTAGGGCCGTAACAATCAACATGTATCTAGATCAGGGGTCTCAAACTCAACTTAACTGGGGGCCGCTGGAGGTAGAGTCTGGGTCAGGCTGGGCCGCATCAAGTATTCCACAAAAATATTATTCAAGTATTCCAAAAAAGGAGCACAACTTGATCCAATCTTCTCAATCTTTATTATTAACGTTTCTTCTGAACTGTTCCTCTGAAGTTTAACATTCTTTTCTGTAGGCCTACATGATTGGTTCTGACAGTTGAAGTTCATTTTACAAACTTTCTTTGTCTTTTCCTTATACACAACATCTTTGTGATACTTATATTTGCTCATGTCCTTTTTATTTTCTTTATACAACACAATAATGATATTAAATGTTTTTTTTTTTTTGGAAGGCACATTTTCTTTTATTATACTTAGAAGCTTTTGAAATACAAATATTTGCAGTCATGTCTGTCCGTCTTAATGAATTCTTTCTACACATTATTTTATTGTTGTCACATTTAGCCTATTACCAGTAAAACTGTGACAATGCGTCTTAATTTACAATATGTATAACACTTTAAAGAATTAGCTTGAAAAACAATTACAAAAATATTTAATTTTAACACAAAAAACATAACATAACAAAATGTGTAACAGACCTACCTAATTATATTATTATAGTATGTAGTACTGAATACTTAATATTATTATAGTATTAATTATAGTATTATAGTTATATAATTATAGTACTGTAGTATATAATGTTATGTTATAGTCCAGGCAAAGTAGCGTTTTACGACAGACAGAATTTTTTTCAGCATAGATCATTTCTATGAGGTGTCCAGAACAACATACTAAAAGTCCTAAGAAATCCTAGTTAAGGAAATATGTTTAATTCGCATCAATCCGAGATGTGTGCCAGTAAGGCCAGACAACAATACACCCCAATGGGGCTATTTTTTTCCTTTACTCCAATCAAAATGAAACTTTACATAATGAAAGTACCCATGAAAAGTAAAATTTTTTGTATTACAGGTTTCTTTGAAAATTAATTTTAATATGCAAATGAGCTATACAGTAATCGGATATGCCCAAAATACACCCAAATAGGCTTATTTTTTTCCTTTATTCCTACCACAATAAAACTTATTGTATAAAAAGTATACATGAAAAGTAACGTTTTTTGTATTACAAGTTTCTTTTGAAATGAATTTGAATATGCACATCAGCTCTACACTTATTGAATATGTCATAATTTGCATAGCCCAGAAACACTCTTCATATGTATGACAAATCGGCACAATCTTCATCCAATCATCCTGCCAATGGGTGATGGCAATGCTGCTTTTATACTGGCCTCTAACCTGAAAACTGCCTGGCTTGGTAGTACCTGCCAGGGGTATAACCCCGCCGGTATAGTCTTCAGGGTCACAGAGGGACACAAGCCTCAGGGGAGGGTTGGGTGTTTTTTATTTTATGTTTTCTCTTATTTTATTTTATCCTAGACTCCTTCTCTGTGGCTCTTGGTTCTGGCATCCCCTATATCAGTTCCCGGTTTGTTCTTTGCTTAGTTCTTCCCCTCTGGGTCATATTCATCTGATAAATAAAGCAACTGTGAGTTTGTGCAGCTAGTACCACGACATTCTCTGCAAATGGCAGTGCAAGGGAGCGCAGTCTTTCTTGCAACTACAGCGGACTACATCTAGTATTTCTGGTGGTGCTGCAGGCTGATCGGTCATTATTGGCAAACCTCTCTCAACCAAAACATGCCACACCCAGTCTTTTGGGTCCATACGTTCACTTGCCCCTTTCCACTCCATCATTTGGTATAAGACCCGAAGACTATGGAAGTTTGCAGATGTTGACGTTGGAGGGAGAGTTTGAGGTTCCACTGGAGATGAGTTCAGAGTCACTTTATCACAGAATGGACACAGAACTTACTGAATGGACATGAATGTGCCAGTTATTTGGCCCCTGTTTTTTCTACTTGTGACTTTATGGCTTCTTGGCCATAAGTCGATTAGGCCTATAGTGTTGAGCTAATTTGCATATTTAAAATAGATTTTTCCAAGAAACTAACTACCAGAGGAGACAGAGTACACAGTTTTATTACTTGAGTAAAAGTACAGATACCCCTTGCTAAATTCTACTCAAGTACAGCTGAAGGTGATTGCTGATATCAGACCACATATCAATGAGAATGAAAAGTCTCGCTAACGCCAGGCCACGTATCATTGAGAATGAGACATGGTCTGGAAACCACATGTTCATTTTCTCAGATACCAGATGACGTATGTAGAGCGACAGAAAATTAGATCGAGGAAAAAGACGATGGGTCAGAGATTTAGGAGATTTAAAGTAAAACTTCAAATAATAGCCGAGTCCCAAATAGTCTGTCTCTTTTACACGCCTGGTGTGGTTGCAGGTTTGGGTAAAAAAAAATCCGGTCTCAAATAGAGGCCGGGTCTGTTTTTTAGTTTCGGTTGTTAATCTTCTAAAACCGTCAGATTGTCCGCTTTTTGGCGTCTGCCAAAGCATTTTTTTGTCCCGCCAAAGCATATTTTGATCGGTGAGTAATGTAGAATAGAAACTGCTGTGCTTGATAGGACGCATAAGGAGCAAAGAGAGCGCGCCGGACACGCGCACACTCTCACGTCTTCAAACTACACAAGCGCTGTCTTGCTCTCTCTCCTCGCGCACATTAATCAAATCAATTGACACGATAGTAAGAGGTTGGAAGACCGCAGTTTCACATGGAGCATTTGGAGATTTTTAGAGATTAAAGACTCACTGAACAACATCTCAATACTAAATTATAAAGGCCAGTTTCATATAGACGCCTGTCTCAAATACAAGCCGGTGCAGTTCGATGATTTGGGAAAATAAAAGCCCGGGCTATAATTTTAAGTTTTACGGTATGTATGTATGTATCCACAAAGGCTGTATCAAAAGGTAACTTCGCATCCGCTGCCAAGATGGATCAACAGACATAAACAAACTGCTTCGGTGTTGGATAGACATCGTCATCGTCTTGCCACTCCCTCCCCGTTCTGTGATTGGTTCCCTAGCTCAGGCGAAAATTTGGTTCATGGTGTCCAGGCTGCCTAGCAGCATGAAAATCGCGCTGCGGCAAGACAGCATGGGGAAACCCAGGCTAGGTGCTTGCACAATCCAATCACGTTTGAGAGGGAAACAACAAATTGAGGGTTTCTGAGATTTTTCTTATTTTCATTTTTTTTTAGAAGTAGTAAAGGGTACTCACGGTTATGGATAGAAATGTAGTGGAGTAAAGAGTACAATATTTCCCTCTCAAATGTACTTGAGTAAAGTCACTGAGTACTTCCCAATAATGATACTCGAGTAAAGTACAGATCCCTCAAAATTGTACTTAAGTACAACTGTACTCAAGTAAATGTACTCCCATACTGTCCGGCTCTGCTAACTACGTCACATTTTTGTTTTACAAGATACTAACTTGTAAAACAAAAATGTTACTTTTCATGTATACTTTCACTGTGATTGTTCTGTGAGGTTTGATTGTGATAGTAGTAAAGGATAAAATAAGCCCATTACGGTGTATTTTGGGCATATTCGATTAGTATATTGCTCATTTGCATATTCAAATTCATTTTCAAAGAAACTTCTAATACAAAATGTATTACTTTTCTTGTAGACTTTCATTGTGTAAGGTTTTATTGTGGTAGGAGTAAAGGAAAAATTTAAGCCTTTTTGGGTGTATTTTGAGCATATTCGATTAGTGTATAGCTCATTTGCATAATAAAATTCATTTTCAAAGAAACTTGTAATACAAAATTTGTTACTTTTCATGGATACTTTCATTCTGTAAAGTTTTATTTTGATTGGAGTAAAGGAAAAAAATAGCCCCATTGGGGTGTATTGTTGTCTGGCCTTACTGGCACACATCTCGGATTAATGCGAATTAAACATATTTCCTCAAGTAGGATTTCTTAGGACTTTTAGTATGTTGTTTCTGGACACCTCATAGAAATGATCTATGCTGAAAAAAATTTTTTTACAATTAATTCTATTTTTGGCTCCAAAATGAGCTAGTTTGCCTGGACTATTAGCTCTGTTTCTGATTTGCTTTAAGACAGGTGAATATCAAAGAAGGATCAAATCCATTGATATTGCTGTGAAAATGTTTTGCATAAAGAAAGGTGACTCAAAAGGATGTAACCCCTTCACCACAAATCTTGTCACCACCCTGTGACATTCACACACTCTCTCCTTGCTCATCTTCCCCTTCATGGCTAAAGTGAATGAAGTCTCAACAAATAAAGATTGTGTTGATTACATTATTAGACCAATAGGTAGCAGCAAGTGAGTGTTAAATGTATTTTTTTTTCATTAAATCATTCATTCAAAAGATTCGTTCAGAAATGGTGAATCATCCATTAACTAAAAAGTATTTATGAAGTATCAAACAAGTATTCATTAAAAAAATAATACATTTAATAGACTTGAGTCATTAATTGTCTGATGTTTTTATTCATGATCTCCATTTTAAACATAACACAACACAACAAGAACAATTTTAAACAAAACTGGTTCTCATTTTTTCCAGAATTATGTGGCTCTAGTTCGAAGACGAATGTCTGCTCATCTGTGTTTTGTACCTGAGTGTGAGAGACTGCTATTGCTGCTGCTAGTAGCTTTATCTGGTGTGTGAAAACCTGTGCTACTGCTGCTGAGAGATCGCACCGAATCAAATGCGTTGCGTGCATTCCTTCAAATTGACCCCGTGTTGAAGCAAATGTTTCATCTTATTGGAGGTGCATCCTCCCTTGCATGAAATGTCTTTCTTGCATGTTATACAATTCGCTGTATTTTCATCTTTTTTTGAAAAGCTTAACAAAACTTTTAAACTACATTTGTGTTTAAATTTTGTATTATTTTTTATTCGAAGTGTCCGGTTGTTTCTTTGTTCTAACAACTATTTAGGAAGATGGGTATTTACATTCGTGGTCCGGATTCAGAAGAAAGCACAAATTGATTACTATGCAGTGATAATGACTATGCAAAATGTTTACCTTGAAAATGAAAAAAAAAGTTTGCTGTTGAAATTTGGATCCCTGTTACTTGGCACACAGGTTTAAAACTAAAGTGTAACATGAGTAATAACCACAGAAAGTACAGTTTGGGAGGATGCATAAAACTAAAACAGCATTAATTTGTAAAGTGCTGTATTATGTCCTGCTTCGATTTTTTTGGTTTCTTTTGTGAGACCGGATGTTTAAAGCAATTTCACACATTAAATGTTTGAAAATTTAACATGTTTTTGACCGTTTATTCAATAGAATTAAGGAAATGTAAGATAGTTATATAAAGCAAGTAGCAACGAGTTATTTGAAACGAGTAAAGTTTATTTAACTTCATTTGACAATCTTAAAGGGCTAGTTCATCCAAAAATGAAAATTAAGTCATTAATTACTCACCCCATGCTGTACCAACCCCGTAAGACCTTCATTTCATCTTCGGAACACAAATGAAGATATTTTTGATTAAATTTGAGAGCTGGATCACTGCTACATAGGCTGCCTAGGGGAATGAAACTAGACGGCCCAGAAAGTCAATGAAGAAAATGTTTAAATATTCCATGTGACAACAGTGGCTCAACTATAAGTTTATCAAGCGACGAGAATACTTTTTGTGCGAAAAAACAAAGAAAAATAACGACTTTATTCGACTATTCCTTTTCTTCCTTGTTGGCCTGAAACAAGACTTGTTCTTTATTTTTAAAGTTTGTGAGTAAGAATCGTGAGAAAAAAAACTTATTTTGGGGATGGTTTCTGGGAAATCTCCCTTTGATGTTGACAGCTATGGGTCGGTCAAAATGCCTGAAAGATGAGTTTATCTATCTGATCTACCTGTTGAGCCACTCGTGATCCACTAAGTTATACCGCAAATTAGTTACAAAGCTCCCGTGATCTATACGAGCGATACTTTTGCATACTACATTGAATTTCACACACTTTGCGTCACCATATGCACGCAGATTTCCCACCCAAAGTGATAACGCAACGCCACTTTTGACGTTTTCTCTTCAGAATCGTTTCCGTGTAAACATAGCCTAACCTCACTTGCCATGCCACAACCGGATTTGCCACCCAACCTTTACCAAAACCCTCAAAAGAGACTGCCAAAGCTTTATTCAAAAGCCGCTTCTGAGACCTCTACACATTGCACCCAATTGAAATTTCGTCTCTATTACTACTGTTCTGGGACAATACCATCTGTGTCTTTTTATATGCCCTAAATAATACATACATACATATATATATATATATATATATATATATATATATATATATATATATATATATATATATATATATATATATATATATATATATGTGGTTATTATAGTTTTGCATTTTTCATTAGTTTTTATTTTTATTTTGTGTTGAATTTTTTATTTTCAAATTCAGTTTAGTTTTAATTAGTTTTAAAAGTGGGTTTACTAGTTTTGTTTAGTTTCTATTTTTTGAAAATGCTCAGTTTCAGTTTAGTTTTTATTAGTTTTAATGTTAGTTTTAGTCTTTTTTGTAGTTTGGGTTATTTGTCAAGGGCAAGGTTGAAAAAGGTCAGAAAAAGAATTGTGTAATTATAACTCAACAAAAACATCATACAATTTTAGAAATATCTATTCAACATTAAAACCAGTACATAAAATGTAGCCTACAATGTGAAATTCTTTTACCGTACCAACAATCTATATATCTTATATCTAAAAATCCCACAGCTTTACAATTTCCACATCCTCATAGCGGAGAGCGGGGCACAGACGTAACGCTTTTTGACTTTCTCAGTTTTGTGTAATTCTACTAACACCGCATCCTAACTACACGTGTTATGATC
>JAQIUQ010005688.1:0-38813 GCA_030378365.1 Hybognathus amarus | reverse complement strand
AAGTCAAGACATTGAGGATGCTAAATTCCGAACGGATTTGTGATATCTTCGAACGGTTTGGCCGTGGCGGATTTTTTTGACTAAAAAAGGACACATAAAGTGTGTTATAACTTGGTTAGTTTTACTGACAATTACAAAACTTGCCGTGTATATTGTTCTATTCAAGCCAAACAACTTTCTAATTAACAATAATAAGCTCAAACCCACAGAAAGTCAGATATTGTAGTTTGAATATGATCATGCTCTTTCTGAGCCTAGGCCTGTCACACAGTCTGTGTGTGTGGGTGATTTTGAGTCTCTGGACACACAGTCTCTGTGTGTGTGTGTAGGGGGAGGGGGCTTAATCATTTCACTGTGTGTCTGGCCTGCTAAAGTAAATACATTTCTTAAGCCTGGTATTTTTTAAATAAGTTTTTATTTTTATTTTTTTATAAGTAAAGGCATATAACCTGTTTAATTGTAGTGCATTGACAATAGTTTTATATAATTAGTGTATTAATTAAATTAACTTCGTCCATAAATCAAAAAAGTAAGTAAATAAATCAAAAAGGAAGTGTGTTAAAACTTCTGCATACATTAACTGATCTTGATGAAACTTCAGCAGTGTGTTCGTTGTAAGAGGTCGATCACATGGATGTGAGTCAAATATATAGCGCCACCAACTGGCAGCAGAAAGTGTTTCACTTTCAAAATGCTTTGAAATCGCACTCTTACTTTTACCCGATTTGCTTCAAACTTCATGTGTATAATGTAAACACACGCCAGATGAAGAGCTGTGAAAGCATTATTCAATATCTAAGATAATGTTGCCATAGCAACGCATCAAACTTTAACATTCCTTTTTTTTTGATGATTTTGAGACTCTTAGCGGCTTTTGGGGCCCTTAACGGGTTTGAAAACTCTTGAAGCTTTGCACACAGGTCAGATCCCACAGCCATCAGAGCCGGGCTGAAGATGGTACCCGGGTGTGGCAAGGGGGCTAGACAGCACCCCCTGGAACGGGGTCCAAAATCTTGGTCCATAAATCAAACACGCTTGCATGTAATAATATGAAACTCAGTACACATGTTGATCTCATCGTTTCATATATTCATATATTCTCCTCAAGCCGGACAACTTTCTAATTTACACTCATGAGCTAGGACCCACAGAAAGTCAGATATTTTGGTTTGAAAATGTTGAGTGTCTCTCTGAGCCTACACTTCTGTATGGCAAGCCCTTTTAACATTTAAAAGCTAAGTTTGACTATTCGTAATTAACATTGTAGATATCAACAACGTCTTTCTAGTCGTAATTACATTTTGGATAGTTTGTATTATCATTTAAGATATCTGTAACGTAATTGTGACTAGTCGAAACGAACAGATAGAGTATGGCAAGCCGTTTTAACATTTAATCATTTTAACCTACTAGTCTCTATTTTCATGCTACTAGTACTTATTTTTTAGATACTAGTATCTATTCCATTAAGTACTAGTACTTATTCATTAGCTACTAGTGCTTATTCTTTAGATACTAGTGCCTTTTCTTTAGATACTAGTGTTTATTCTTTAGGTACTAGTACCTTTTTAAAGATACTAGTACTTATTCATTAGAAACTAGTCCTTATTTATTAGATACTAGTACTTATTCATTAGATGCTAGTCCTTATTCATTACATACCAATGCTTATTAATTAGTTACTAGTACTTATTCATTAGATACTCAGTACCTATTAAATAGATACTAGTACTTATTCATTAGACACTAGTACTTATTTCAATGGTGACTAGTAACTATTCTTTTGTTACTAGTCCCATTTTTTCCATTGACTTCTATGGTGATCTGTCATTCAGATATCAACTATTCAGTTCTGACTAGTATGTTAGTATGTATTCCAATTGTGCAATTATTCCAAAGCAGGGGTTACGTTTTTGCACGTCGTGCAGAATAACCCTAAAGGCACAAGGTGGCGGTGCCACCGGCTTTATATATGTATAGCTGCGGAGCAGCGATGGAGGGCCAAAGCCGGCGGGTACCGCTCATCCCGGTGCCTTTAGGTAACTGAAAGGCACCGGGGTTGCAGGTGCCACCGGCTGGGCCCGCCAATCGCTGCTCGCAGCTATATTTATATATATACATATTTCCTAGATTGTTTTCAATATCTTGAAACACACTTCTGTCAAAACATTCACACTTTAGTCAAAAGATATACACATATTTGTAAAAATGCTATTAGTTTTCATTTAACCAACACAGTCCTCAATGATCAGACACTATGCAGCCTGTTCTCATGTAAATGCGTCTCTATAACACGCATGTGTATTGTCATGTAATATATTCGCGAAAATGAGTTTTTACGTGCATTTGAGACGCAGTTTTTGTCGTGCAATTGATACGCAGTTCATTTGCGTAATACACACGCACCCCACACCACTAATTCTAGCAAGCGTCTAATACACACGCACCCACCCCACACCTAAACTTAACCTAACCAACCAATGCGTATCAAATGCACGTAAAAACTCACTTTCACGTATATATTACACGACAATACACTTGCGTGCTATAAAGACGCATTTGGTGTGATCGGGTTGTGCAGCCAGTTTCAGCACTGCTGTGATAAATAAAAAACACATTTGTAAAAAACAAAACAAAAAAAAACTACTGTTAGGAGGGATAATTTAGATGGAGAAAAAATAGTGACAAACTCACAACATTCTTCATGATTAGTTTGAGATATAGGGAGAATGTACACAAATATACTGTATAAACGTACCAAGCACTGCACAACACTGATGCTGCAGACTGAATATTTCAAGTATTTATTTCAATACTTACAGTATTTCTTACCATAATCAGTTACAGCAATCAACCAACAATGAAATCAATGAAACAAATAAAATCTGTAGACAAATTACAATTACTGCATGAAGTACATACACTTTGACTACTGTGAAAAGCAACAAGAATATTGTAAGTATTCAGTTACAGTATCAACCAGAGATTTAGTTGATCTCTTTGTCCAGCTTCCACGGTTGTCAGTGTCAGTCCATGGTTGATAACATGGTAACATGGTCAATAAGTGTTGCATGGATTTCTTGAATCAAATTTGGTCCTCGTCTTCTTTGTTCAGGTTCTATCAACTCTTCAAATCCTTCTCTACCTCTTCCTCTACCTAGGACTCTTCCTCTATCTCCTTCTTCTCCTGTTCCTCTACCGCTTTCTCCTGTTCTTCATTCTCTACCCCCTCTCTCCTCATGCTCTACCTCCTTCTCCTCTACCACCTTCATCCCCTCCTCTACCTCCTTTTCCTCTTCCACCTTCTCCTCCTCCTCTACCTCCTTCTCCTCTTCCTCTACCTCCTTCATGTCCTCTTTGAGCTCCCCCTCTTATTCTCACTCTTCTTCTTCTTCCTCTTCTTCTTCTTCTAGATCCTTCTATTTTTTTTGAAGACTCACCTGCTGCCTTTTATAGCACACCTGAGTGCTGCGTTTTCAAATTAGCACATGTGTGCTTCCACACCTGGTGGATGTGAATATCCAATTCGTTCATCAGTGTGGTCAATGGCAAACTGGGGCTTTGTAATGACAAGGAAGTAACCTCACAATCCTTATCTGTGTCTAAGGTGTGAAAATGTGTGTAGAGTTTTACAAATCACTGTGTGTATTGTTTTGCAAAAAGGGTTAAGCTGACAACATGCTTACAATTGTGCAAATCTAGGCCGGTGTTTTGCTCCTTGAGTGTAGGTTTTGCTAATAGTGGGAAAGTTTTAATTTTAGTGTGTAAGCGATTGTAAAAAACTTTAATTACCATCATCTGTATCACCTGTTAGTGTTCATTTGTGTGTGTATTTAGTTCCTTCTGTTTCATTCAGTCTTTGTCGGTCAATGTTAATGTTTGGAAGTGTTTTGTGGATATTCTGCCCGTCTACCTGTCTGTACCAGTTTCTTTGAGGTTCAATCAGTAAATGTTTGAATTGGAGCTTCCTCTCTTGGATTCCTTCTTCCACCCACACTACACTGTGACCGCAGAGAATTTGTGTGTAGTGTTTTGAAAAAGTGTGTTTTACAACTGCAATTTGAGTGTAAAGCAGGAATTGTGCTTGTAGTTCTGCAGAATTGGTTCAGGGGGTTGGTGAATGAGTTACATGTTGTGCTCATTGTGTCTCAAGTACCAGAATTTTTGTGTAAACAATTGAGAAAAACTGTAAATGCAGCATGTTAACTCCTTCACCGCCAGTATTTTTATTAAATGTTAAACACCTGTATTTTTACCCATCTTCCATGGCCCCCACAATATTGTTTCTATGATTATCTGCACAAACACTTTATCAAAATTAAGATCAGAGTCTTTGTCGTTAAAACAGTGTTTCATAAATGACAATCTGTCAGTGTTGGGGAAACAATCATTGCTGATTCAAACAAAATATATCACGCTACACCAAGAAGGACTGGTAAAAATAGCTCTCTACATAACAATAGTAGATTACCACTTTTTACAGAGGAGATGTATCTTTGTTCTATAAGTTCTGTAAACTGTCTCTATGTGACACTGTTTTGAGTTCTGTCTTTGGCCGTTTCTCAATATGTGTTCTTGTCTCTACTTGTGTTCTTGTTGACTTGTGAAACGTCATCAGTCGCTGCCCAAGAACTGTCCCAATACACAAGTTTGCATTTTGCAAGAACGGTTAAAATCCCTGAAGTGTTCTTGACACTTTTAGTGTTCAAGTGTACAAGTGTTCTTGACCATTTTACAGAGGATGCATCGGTTGGTAACTTCATTAATTAATTCATTACATTTATATAGCGCCTTTCTGGACACTCAAAGCACTTTACATAGAGAGGGAATCTCCTCAACCACCACCAATGTGCAGCATCCACCTGGATGGTGCGACGGCAGCCATATTGCACCAGAATGCCCACCACATACCAGTTTACTGGTGGAGAGGAGACAGAGTGATGAAGCCAATTGGTATATATGGGGATGATTAGGAGGCCATGATGGACAGAGGCCACTGGGCAAATTTGGCCAGGATGCCAGGGTTACACCCCTACTCTTTCGAAAGACATCCTGGGATTTTTTGTGACCACAGAGAGTCAGGGCCTCGGTTTAACGTCTCATCCGAAGGACGGTGCTCTTTGACAGTATAGTGTCCCCATCACTTTTCTCGGGCGTTAAGACCCACACAGACCACAGGGTGAGCACCCCCTGCTGGCCTCACTAACACCTCTTCCAGCAGAAACCTGGTTTTCTCAGAAGGTCTCCCATCCAGGTACTAACCAGGCTCAGCCCTGCTTAGCTTCAGTGGGCAACCAGTCTTGGGCTACAGGGTGATATGCCTGCTGGTGTACTTGTGTGAACTTGGCGGTAGAAATAACCCAACATTCATTTCGGCATTTGAGGAAGGAGTGGGAAGCAGAGAGGCCAGTTAATAATACCAGAGACAATTTATATTACTGGCGTTTTTCCACGCTGTTGGCTAGTGATGTACACAAACAAACAACAGAAGCAGAATGAAAAGGAGACAGGCGTTGTTTTATTGTTAAGAACATTACATTATAGTGTGTGTGGAGTAACCCTTGAGCTGGCTTGGGCCATAATTCTCATTATGTTTGGGTACTGCAGACGGCATCTGTGCAGGGGTATTATTGTGCAATACCAGCAAGAACACATCATCTCAAACTGTCAGCAGCGATCTGTGTGCTCGTCACCTTGTGAGTTCATTCGCCAAGAACAACTAGCAAGAGCTGTCTGCCCAAGAACACAAGTCCATTCTTTGCATTCTTGGTTTTGGGAAACACACTTTGTCTGTGTTCTGGAATTTAGTTCAGTTTTGTCCTTCTCCACCCCCTGCCTGTTTGTTTCCATGGTGTTTGGTTGATTGTTTGTTCTGTTCAGGTGTGTGTTGTTAATTAGTCATTATGCGTTCATTTGTCCCAGCTGTGTTTCCCTGATCTGTTCTTTATATTTAAGCCCTGTGTTTCAGTCTGTTCCTTGTCTGTTGTCGTTGCTCTATTTGTGGTTGTTTGGTTCCCGAATTTTGAGGAATAAAGAATTACTGCACTTGGATCCTGCAAATTATATATCCTATAAAATTATTATTCAGTGCTTAACTGTACATTACATTTTTAGCTTTCAGGGAAATGCCTTTCTGTCTCATTTTATGTGAAGGACAAGTATAAACTTTTACTGAAGATTTATAGATTTGATTTTGGCCCTTGGTCTTTTCAACCATCATTTAATAATGCTATATCAACAATCTGCATTCAATTTGTGTGGATGGTAACCCATCTATTGCTGTTGTACTCAGAACTATTAGACCATTACAGGTTTATTTGGTCAATTTATGCATTATAATTTAGGAAAAAAAATATATATAGGTTGCATATATTGTTTTCATGTCTCTTTACTTTATAAATGTATGTGTAACCCACTTCAGAGTATGTACACCCTAGGTTCGTAGGAGCTGATAAGTACAGTAATAACCAAGCAACACACCAGGGTAACGTTTTGAAATGAACTTTTAGTTCAACAAAATATTTCAACAATTCACAACAATTATGTGCGCACTAGCTATGGGCCCAAAATAAATCCAAAATAAAATAAAGTAAAATGTCCTTTTTCAAAGTGTTCCTTGGAAGTCGTCCTTTTGAATTCCAGAGTTCAATCCAGAGTTCAAGTCAGTTAGTCAATGAAAATACTCAAAGTCAAGGGTAAGTAGTCAAAAGGAACAATCTTGTTGGTACCAGTTTGGTGAACTGACACAATCCTACCACAGGCTTCCGAAATGCTGTGGTGGAGGTTCACGACTCATTGGGAAGGCTCGCCATCTATGGATCAACAGTTCACTCGGTATGATTCAAGGCTGGATCATCTGGAACTTCTGCTCGCCTCATAAAAAGACCTGACCTGAATATAGAACAGGTTCAGTCCAAAATAGTTCTTGTTGTACAACTGTTCAAAGATATCATAACATAATTCACATGAATAACCTCAGAGGTGGAAAGAGTAATAAAATATGCTACTCAAGTAAAAGTACTACTACTTCAATAAAATTTTACTTAAGTACAAGTAAAAGTACTGGTCTAAAAATCTACTCAAGTAAAAGTAAAAAGTAGCTCATTTAAAATTTACTCAAAGTAAAAGTTACTGAGTTACTTTTTTAACACCGGGGTGGAGGAATCCCTGTGTGGGGTTGTAATGGTATGAGATTTTCACAGTATGATAACGTCTCAGAAAATACCATGGTTTACAGTATTAATAAATTATTAAATAAATTATTATCATCAGTTAAAATTATTACGAAAACAGGGTTTTTATTTGGTTGAACAAATGCTTTTAATTATAGTAAACTTGAAACCATTTGTTTGTTTTGTTTATTAAAATTAACAAAACATGTCTAATAAATCAAATTCGATAATTGATAATGACAACTTATTTTTAGCATTAATTATTTATTAAAATGTTTAAGAATTATATTGTCCTATGAAATGTATTTTATTCAGAAAATTAATGTTTCTTTGATTTAATAGAAATATATTATCAAAAACGGTGGTAATCAAATGTAAATTTAAACTTGTGTCCTTTTATTTTTGGGGGAAGCGCTGCAAAAACAGATTTACTAAATTAAACCATGGACAAAAAAACTATTCCTTTAAATAATGAAATGTATTAATATTGTTGTTGTTATCATTATTATTTTGAGAGGTAGGCTACGTTCTTCTGTATGCCTACAATAGTAATATATTTCTGTCATAATTTCTCATAGTGAAACCCAACTTTTATTTTGACGGGTTGTAGTGAAGACCAAAAGTGAAGAAAAGTGTAAAAAAACCAACGTTTTTTCTCAAATAAAATTATGAAAATGCCCATTAGGCGTTCTCTCAGAGCAGCTCTGGAAATGTTCATATTCACAAATTGTTTGCGAGACGCTGAAAACACCATTGCTGTGTCCGAAATGTCCCACTCCTCACTATTTAGTGGACTATATAGTGAGCTCGCCATTTTGTAGTGCTGTCCGAATGTATAGTGATGATTATTATTCCCTATATAGTCCTCTCAATGTATCCCAGAATGCATTTTGAAAAGTGCATTCTGTTTACATGTTTACATGTTTACAACCGATGGTCACTAACAAAGCCCTACACCATCATGCATTGTGCGGATCGTAAAAATAAGTTATAATCATGTGTGGAGTAGTGCATAATAACAAAAACGGCCAGAAATCACTTTTAGTTTAAATTTTGGAGAAATAAGCTCAGTATAATTTAATGTATTTATTTTAAAAAATCAATTTAGCCCAGAGCCGACTGGGCACCAGCTGACAGGTAATGTAATCAACGGCGCAGAGAGCCGATCGAGTAACGTTAGTGTCCTAAAGTGGCGTTTCTATTATGCTGGTGAGCTCACTATATAGTGCTCTGCTCTCTACCCCCAACATAGGGGTTAGGGAGTAGTGCTTTGAGTGGAGATTTCAGACACAGCACATGAATGTCACGCATACTTGAGTATGTACTAAGTTAACTTAGTACAAAACGCGGCGCAGCTCAGCAGAACAAATAGGGTTATACATTTACATGCAGTATTTTTGTGCTTAAATATTCACACGATTGGATTTATTGCACAGTTCTACTTTCCATGTATCTATCCATTATTTCGCATGTTTTACGTGATGCGTTAAGTGTATAATTCCACTTGCATGACTGGATTTCGGGATTCCCTTTGCATCACGTAAGTCATTCGAAGTTATAATCGGCACATACCTTTATCTGCAGGAGGGGTAGTGTGCTATATCCTCATTTGCAGCCACTTTGCGTCCACATTTTTAGCAAACAAATCCTCGAGGACATAATTCGTTTCATAAGAATTCGAAGCGCGATTCGTTTTCAGCTTCAGCTGGGTCTGTCTATGGGTCTGCGTCACCTTTCTTGCGCGTTTGTTCTCCGCCTTTCAACCAATGCAGTAGTTTCCGGAGTGTGATTTTTTTTTTCTCCCGTGCACTATTATTTTTTACTCAGTAACGGATATGATTTAAAATGTAGCGAAGTACAATACTTGAAACAAAATGTACTTAAGTAAAAGTAAAAGTACAGATTTTAAAAACTACTTAAAAAAAGTAGAAGTACACAAAAAAACTACTCAATTACGTAACGCGAAGTAAATGTAATTCGTTACTTTCCACCTCTGAATAACCTTATGTCATTACAATGAAATAAAAGAAACTAATAAACATGTTCTCTCTGTTTTTAATCCCCTTTTACATAGGATTTTTTAGGTTTTAAATCAAAGTTATTGAAATACAGTTTTTTAATTGAAAACCATTTATCTAAATCACTGTATTTGCTTATTTTACCACTTTAATGACGTGTAAAATGTTTTTTTCTCTATGTAACTTAACCTTTAGTTACATATATCACAAAGTTAAATGTTACAAAAGCATATTTTTTTGTAATGGACATCAACTAGTTTACATTTCTCCTTAAATCATGAAATAAATGTAGGTTATTATGTTGTTTCCCTTCAATTCAACAGAAAATATCTGAATAATCTCTCCTTGGAGGAGCTAGCATAGCCACCTCGTGGTTTTCCATACACAATCATTACACACATTAGCTTACCAATAGAGGATTTTCAAGATGAGAAGCCAGGACAGATAAGAACGATTTTCTGAATGGCTCTCCAACTTCTAAAACAAAGTATACAATCGTTTACATAACAAACTAAATCATATTTAACTGTCATCAAAACAGACAGATTTTCATACCTTTTTTATCAGTTTTTCTTTCCAACTCGTGGGAGAACCCGAAGCAGCGCTCTGTAGTGTTGATAAATGTTATATCATAGTTGATAAATGCTATAGCCCTTTAAGGGTGGTGTTACATGGAAAGGGGGGTGTGGTCAAGAGGGACCAGTGTGCAGGGGTTGCACGAGGGTAGGGGAATGTAAAATAAAAATAAAACAAGGAACACGTTCGGTTAAGCCTAGTCTGCATTGTGTCAGTTATTGATAAATCTACATGGTGTCAGAAGAGGTCGAAACATGGCACAAGGTCTCCGCCGGATTGATCCGCTATCTTCGACGAGCACATTGCTGATAACTGGAGCAAATTCGAAAAAGAATGGCGAATATATTGCAATGCTGGTCTATCAGACAAATCGAAAAAAGTGCAGGCGTACACTCTGCTGAATTTAGCAGGCCCTGACACGGTGGAGAAATCCGAGGCTTTCACGTTTGCAGAGGGAGAGGACAAAGAAGATCCCAACGTATTACTGAAAAAGTTTGCAGAAATCTGTTTGCCTACAAAGAACATTATAATGGACAGACACATCTTCAACATGACTAATAAAAAACCTGGTGAGTCCATTTAGTCGTACGTTTCCACCTTAAAGCTACTCGCAAAAAAATGCGACTTTGGAACTTTAAATGATGAGCTAATCCGTGACCGCATAGTCTGCGGGATTGAAAGTGACGGCATGCGGAAACAGCTGCTCCGCAGAAAAAAATCTGACGTTGGACTCTGCAGTTAACATATGCCTGTTATATGAGCAATCTGAAAAGAGCACAAAAGAACTGAAACAGGAGACTAAGAATGTGCAATACAGAGATCGCTGCATCAATTGCAACAGATATCACGTCCCTGATAAATTCAGATGCTCTGCTTTTAAAAAACAGTGCAACAACTCAACTGTGGAAAAATGGAACCATTTTGCAAAATGCTGTAGATCGACTCCATCATACAAAACGGCACCACAGTCACAAACTCGTGATTACCATCCTAAGCGAACTACTGCACAATTCAGAAACTATAAGCCTAATCGGGTGAATGAATTAGGCACAAATCTGGATGCCCCTGAGGACACTTTCTATTGTGAGACAGTGGATGATTTTTCGCAGAAAGGTGAAATATTCACAACAGTGCAACTGACACACGGGCTTGGCAAATTGAAACTGAAGATGGACACAGGTGCCAAATGCAACGTTATATCTGCCCACCAGTTACATCTCATTGCACCCTCAGCTCACATAAACACTACTGAAAAAGTTCATCTCATTGCATATGGCGGGCAAACCATCAATACTGAGGGCACAACTATACTAGACTGTGAACAAGGTCAACTAAAATTCCATGTTGTAAATCGCAATGTGAGGCCACTACTAGGATTGCAAGACTGTATAGCTATGGGTCTGATACAGTTAGGGCCACATGTGCATGCAGTACAAAACCAAGAACCAGAGGTACAAGAGTTCAGTGATCTGTTCAACACCACAGTGCTTGGCAAACTGCCTGTTGTCTATCACATGCGATTGACGATGTCAATAGCGCCCTCTGTCTGTGCACCTAAGAAAGTGCCCATAGCAATGAAGGGGAAAGTCATGGCAGAGCTTGAGAGAATGACTACATTGGGTGTAATCACCCCTGAAACCGAAGCCACTGAATGGGTGTCTGCCATGGTCGCCGCCAAAAAGAAAGATGGCTCTGTAAGAATCTGCATAGATCCAGTGCATCTAAACAAGGCCCTCCTGAGGCCCCATCATCCACTGAAAACTATCGAGCAGGTCATCGCTGACATGCTGGGTGCCAAGGTTTTCAGTATCCTTCGACGCAAAATGTGGATTTTGGCAAATCCCCTTACACGAGGCATCTTCGAAGCTGACCACATTCATGACGCCTTTTGACAGGTACAGATTCCTGCGCATGCCTTACGGCAGTGGTCCTCAACTCCAGTCCTCGCGACCCACTGCTCTGCATATTGTGTATGTCTCCCTTGTTTAACACACCTGATTCAGATCCTCAGCTCGTTCAGGATAGACTCTAACGTCTGTCCTGAATGAGCTGATGATCTGAATCAGGTGTGTTAGACAAGGGAGACATACACAGTATGCAGAGCAGTGGGTCGCGAAGACTGAGTAGACCCTGCCCTTACAGAATTTCCACTGGCAGTGAAGTGTTCCAGCTCTTTGATGCACAACCATGTCAAATTGTGGTAGATGACATACTAGTCTGGGGCTGCACACTACAGGAACATGATGAGCGACTGAAACAGGTACTCCACAAAATCCGCAGCTGTAACATGAAATTAAACCCTGATAAGTGCAAATTTCGATGTCACCTCAGTTTGCTTATATAGGCCATCTCCTGACTGCTCAGTGGCGTCAGAACCCGACCCCGACAAGACCACAGCTATTCGCCAAATTCCAAAACCTGAGGACAAACAG
Organism: Hybognathus amarus; assembly: GCA_030378365.1. Lineage (NCBI taxonomy): Eukaryota > Metazoa > Chordata > Actinopteri > Cypriniformes > Leuciscidae > Hybognathus > Hybognathus amarus. The sequence goes on along the minus strand of JAQIUQ010005688.1, from coordinate 26,615 downwards.
GCCCTACAACGGTTTTTTGGTATGACCAACTACTTATCGAAATTCATTCCACACTATAGTGGCGTTACAGGCCCTCTACGTGAACTGTTGAAGCAGGATGTGGAATGGTCGTGGCATGAGCTGCAGGATGCCGCTTTCCAAAAGCTGAAGGACACTGTATTTCAGTCCCCCAGTTCTGCAGTACTTTGATGTCACCAAACCTGTCATCCTTTCAGCTGACGCATCCCAACATGGACTGGGTGCTGTGTGTCTTCAGCAGGGCGCTCCTATTGCATTTGCTTCACGCGCCCTAACACCAACTGAATCTCGGTATGCCCAAATCGAGAAAGAAATGTTAGCATTAGTATTTGCAACTAAGAAGTTTCACGACTTCATCTATGGCACGACCCGTCACCGTGGAAACAGATCACCAGCCTCTCATCACAATCTTAAAAAAGCCGCTACACACCCCTCAGCACGTCTTCAAAGTATGATGCTCAAGCTCCAACGTTACAGTCTCAACAGTGATCTACAAACGGGGCAAGGAACTCTTTGTCGTTGATGCCCTATCACGTGCTCATCTCCCCTCCACTGACCCTCCCCTTTCCGATGACCTGCTAGAGGTAATGACACTTTAAGTTCTCTCATCACAGCAGACAGAGGAACTCCGAACTGTTGTCAAATCTGATCCCACATGCCAAAGACTCGTTAACTTGATAATGCATGGCTGGCCAAACATCCTTCAAAGAGCTCTCACATGATCTCCGCCCATTCTTTTCCATGAGAGAGGAATTTGTTGTTGACGATGGACTGATTTTCCGAGGACAGAGACTCCTGATACCACCATCGCTACAAGGTTACTACGTGACTCAGCTTCATCAGAGGCCATCCAGGTCTGGCAGCCACAAAACGCAGGGCAAAAGAAACAATGTACTGGCCCACAATGTATGATGACATCGAGAGAGCAATCTCTCGTTGTGCTCCTTGCAACGCCTTAGACCCCATCAATCACATGAACCGATGCAACCACACAAGGTTCCTGATCTTCCCTGGATGTTACTGCGGCAGACTTATTTGAATGGCATGGAAAAAATGCATTTGGTTCTAGTGGACTCATTCTCTGGTTGGTTTGAGCTTTGACCATCTACCCGACATGAGAAGTGTCACTGTAATTGCGAAACTTAGAGACACTTTGCCGTCCATGGCATCCCTCAGACGCTCATGACAGACAATGCACGGCAGTGTGTATGTAGCGAATTTTCTGGTTTTGCACGATGCACTGGGACTTTGAGCACATTCGGAGTAGCCCATATTACCCACAATGCAATGGGCTTGCAGAGCGTGCAGTGCGATCTGCCAAGCATCTGCTAGAGAAATGCCATAGAGGAGCACAGTGACATTCAGGCTGCTTTACTCCACCTGCGTAACCTTTCACGCACTGACCTGCCATCACCTGCCCAACTGCTCCTCTCTAGACGGACGAGAACTTTCTGCCTGAGCTGAAAGACAGACTGATGCCCTCTGTATGCAGCAACGTCCAGGCAGCTCTTACAGGAGGAGAAAGGAAAGCAAAGCATACTATGACCGCAAGTGCCCCATACCCTTCCACCCCTACAACGGGTCAGACAGTAAGGATGCAGACGCGCTCAGCGGTTTCGACAAACTGGCAGTTGTACAGGGCCATGCTGCTTAACCTAACAGCTATGTGGTGTCCTCTCAGGGCAGACAATACGTGAGAAGTCGACGTCTGCTCCTTCAGTGTTCAAGAGGCCTGCGCCCACTGAGTGTTCAGGAAGATGATTACAGACCACTTCCACCAGTGTCACCTCTTACAAACCTCCTGTCATCTACAGTGTTACCATCTCAGAGCGAGGCACCTGCCACTGGTGTTGTCGCTGAAACTGCCCAACCTGTAGTGACTCGTTCAGGGGAGTTACCCATCCTAACCCACGTTATCAGGACTATGTAACTGGTTAAATATGCCCGTCACATTTATTACAGTGTTATATTGCTTAGAGATGTTATACTGCTTCTTCACATGTTCAGTTGGTGAGTGTTAGCTTAAGAGAGGGATGTAGTGTTGATAAATGTTATATCATAGTTGATAAATGCTATAGCCCTTTAAGGGTGGTGTTACATGGAAAGGGGAGTGTGGTCAAGAGGCACCAGTGTGCAGGGGTTAGCACGAGGGTAGGGGAATGTAAAAGAAAAATAAAACAAGGAACACATTCGGTTAAGCGCTAGTCTGCATTGTGTCAGTTATTGATACATCTACACACTCCATCTGATTTGAAACAGTGCTATACAACGGAAGTATTTTAGCACGCTACTTACAATTTCCACAAATGTATTTTTCAAAATAAAAGCCCCATTTCTCATAACGTGACTTATGGGTAAATAATAATAATAATTAAATACAATTTACTGGTTAACCCTTTTAGCGGGTACATCCTCCTCCTCTAAATTAACATGAGTCCCTTCATGTTTGTTTCTAGGACAGGAGCACCTTAAAATGTTTCAACCAAAACTTTGTTAAACCCATCTAGTATAGTTTGTGCAAATGAAATCAAAGGTTTACCAAGCTGTGGATAAGTAAACTCAGCAGGTGGTTTTCTCAATCGATTCAGATCTGCGTATTTGGTCAGCAGTCTGATTGCTTGGAGCATCAGGATCTGCTAACTCAGGAGTACTAGCATCTTGTTCAGCATTGTCTTTTTCAGTAGATTGTCTTTGTTCAATGTCTTTAGACTATTCAACTTCCTCATGAGATGTTGGTATGAGAGTAATTGTCCAGTGGGTCATGTTCCATTTCGGTAAGTCCACTCTCTTGTTCATTTTCAAGTTTTAGTTCATTTGTGTCACTTCCGTTAAGTTTCCAATTTGCTTTGTCCTTTGTTTTTCCACAGGTTGATCCAAGTTCCCAGAGGGCAAGTCCATATGTAGGTTGCTAGATTCCTCAACAGTGGGGAGATTATCCTGGGTAAGATTAGTGTTGAAATTCACATTGTTTGGTTGAATAACCCGAGTGGTTGTCCTGATTGTTGTGGGGTAATAACTCTGAATGCAGTCATCATCACTGTCAAAATCAAGGATATTTTCCTCTGCAGAACCGAAAGTTTGCCTTGTTTTGGCTTAGCCATTTCCTCATCCTCTTCAGATAGAAATCCGCAAGGAAGCAGTAAATACGCGGTGAAGTGTGCGCAAGGGTCCTTCCTGATCCTCAGGACAGACTGTATACACAGTTGTACTGTGTACAACATAAATAGTGGACTCCCACCAATCGGCAAGTTTATGTTTGCCGCAAAACAAGAGATTTCGCACTAGAACTTCTATCGCCTATGTCAAGTGTTAACTCCCTTACTCGCATGTCAAATCTGCATTTGTTTTTGTCAGTGATTTTCTTTGCATTCAGCGGATGCTAACTGATAACTTTCTTTCAAGTATGTCTTAAGGTTTTTTTACATACTGCGAATGTGACATGCCCGGACTGTTCTTAACTGGCAACCAGAACGCAATGTCTATGGGCAGTGTAGGTTGGCGCCCAAACATTAACTCATAGGGAGAAACCCAGTGGCAGTCACTCCTTGTGCAATTGTATGCATGTGTGAGGGGTTGGACGTTCTCGCGCCACCTAGTTTTCTCTTTGTCCTTGAGCGTACCCAACATACTGAGCAATGTGCGGTTATGCCCACTGGGCGGGTACCCAAGGATGGTAGGGCTCGATTCTTACTTTCTTAGTACTGACCAAAACGCACAACTCTTTGACGACCTGTTGGATTCGAAGTCGCGGCCTTGGTCGCTGTGAAGACGTTCAGGAAATCCGTAATGGACAAAGAACTGTTCCCAAATGCATTTAGCCACTGTTAGGGCTTTTTGGTCTCGACTAGGGATAGCAGTTGCGTATTTAGTATAGTGGTCAGTTATGACCAAAATGTCCTTATAATTATGACTGTCGGGTTCAATGGACAAAAAGTCCATGCAGACCAGTTCCATCGAGCGACTTGCCTGTATGTTGACTAATGGTGCGGCTTTGTCGGGTTGGCTTTTCTTTTAACGCACCTTGGACAGCTTTTAATCTTGGACTCAACATCTGAAGACATTTTTGGCCAGTAAAACTGAAAATCTGGTTAGCTCAAGAGTTCTTTCGGCTCCTCAAATGACCCATTTCATCATTTAAGCTGTAGAGCACAGGATTTCTCAATGTTTTGGGTAAGACAAGCTGGTAGAAGGTTTTGTTGTCACACTGTCTTTTCGGACACAACAGACTGTCTCTTTATTTCAAATCAACTCATTTCTTTGAGCATGCAGTTGGAGTTCAGGACAGTTATTGCCAACAGGGACAGGTTCTGCTGACTCACATGACTGCATGATCACACTGATTACCGAATCAAGCTCGTTGCAACTCAGCTATCTCAGCATCATTGTACTTCGGAATGGTTAAAAGACCACTAAGATTTTTGTTACTCAGGAAATGCTGAGGGAATAGCATCTGGATGCACGGCAAGTGACTCAATGTAACATGGAAACAGTTCAGTGTCAGTTTGAAAAATAGTGTGGAGTTGACATATGGCTTGGACAACGTTCACAGGTGCAAGATGGTATGACGTAAAATCATGTATTCTTTGACTCTCTTCTTGCGATGCGCTGTCACTGATTAGTTCACCATGTGGCCTTCTTGACAAGCCATCGGCATCTTGATTTTGCTTGCCAGACGCGATATTTGATGTCGAAAGTGAACGTTGACAAGGCTGCTAACCATCGATAACTAGTAGCATCTAGTCTCGGCTTTGGTTAGTATATATCGCAAGGGATTGTTGTCAGTAATGACTCTGAAGGCGTTTACCATATGAATAGTCATGGAATTTTTCCGGTAATGGCCCACTTTAAAGCTAAAAATTCCAGCTTGTGGGCTGGATCACGGGCTTCACACTGCGAGAGACCTCGACTCGCATACGCAATGACGGCGGGTCTGGCCATCCTGTTCTTGGGTATAACGCTGCGCCCAGGCCTGTTGTGCTCGCGTCAGTACGAACAACATAGGGCAAATTTTGGGTTTGCATACCCTAAGACAGGCGCAGATGTTAACTTTTTCGAACTGATCTGATCAAAAGCGTCTTGGCAGGATTCGGTCCACCTTTCCCCAAAAGGCTCTTTGGGATTATGGTACTGGGCGGCAACATTGGAAATCTTAGCACCTTTACGCACGGGGAGGGTAGCCGGCTGTGAGTTTGTTTAAGGGCTTCACTAACTTAGAATAACCCTCCACGAACCGCCTATAAATACCGGAGAACCCAAGAAATGACCTAAGGTCTTTTAAGGTCTGAGGTATTGGCCAGGTCTAAGTGCTTCTGTCTTTTGAGGATCAGTCTCAACGCCATTGCGTGATACTATATGGCCTAAGTAACGAACTGAAGTTTGAAAGAAATGGCACTTCTCAGGAGATAACTTTAAACCGTTCTCTCGCAAGCGGGACAGGACATTCGTGAGTACGGGTTTCATGCTCCTCTAGCGTTTTGGAAAAGACAATAATGTCGTCTAAGAACACGAGCACCCTCGCGCAAATTGATGTCCCCATGCACTTTTTCCATTAAACGCTGGAAAGTGCTGGCGCATTTGTGATCCCCTGTGGCATACGGTTCCACTCCCAAAACCCTAGAGGGCACACGAATGCAGTCTTGTCTTTGTCACTCTCGGTCATCTCAATCTGGTAATAGCCGCTTTTCAGGTCCATAACTGAAAACCACTGAGATCCGCTCAGGGCTGAGAAAGATTTCTCTCGAGATCGGTGAGAGCATATGCATGATCGTTTGCATGTTTAATCGGCGATAGTCCACACATAATCTGACATCACGTTCTTCTTTTTGACTACGAGCTATGTGGAGATGCAAAAGGAGACTGTGTTTCGCGAATGATCCCTCTTCAAGGAGAGACTGCAGGTGATGCCTCACTGCGTCAAAATCCTGAGGATGAATAGGACGTGGCCGTTGCTTGAAAGGTGTCTCATCCTTGAGTTTGATTAAATGTTTCACTTTTGTGGCATGTCCGTAGTCAAGATCGTGATGAGAGAAAATGTCTGAGAATGTGTTCAGACTTCTTTGTCATATGAACTTTCCACTCCTCGGGAAGTGATTCTTCAAAGTCGAAGTTTAGGTTTGAACTCGACTGCTTGTTTGTTTGGCTATCGGTGTTCTGAGTTGGAACAATCTCCTTAACAGCACTAAGTTCTCCAATGATGCACCTAACAGGAAGACAAATGTTTCGACCAGTTTCATTCCTCACCACTACAGGTATTTTGTATGGGGTGTCTTTTGGGGACATTTATGAGACAGCATTCAACAAAAATTCCCCCAGGTAAGGATGACACTGTAGGTTGCTCCAGTAAAACACATCTTTCATTGCTTGCTTTGTCAATATTTGCATATCCTTCTAACACTATCTTTTCACCAGCATTGATTACACTTGGCTCGGTATTTCTTAAGTTGACGAGACCCAGTCTGCCATTTAAACTATGCTTGTGCTAAGTTGGTGGTAGCCACAGTAAGCACTCTTCCGAAATGTATCATCATCACAAAACTGTTCGTACAGTGGATTGGAGAGTGTTAGTTCCAATTAACAACGAGGTGAGACTGTTGGACCTAACATCTGGTACTACGAGGGCAAGTGTCTCTAATTCAGGCTGACTAACAATGAACTCTTTGGGAAACTGAGAGTGTAACTTTAACATACCCCAGGTAGGGCACTGACTGACCGTTCGCCCCTTCAATCTCTAGTAAGTCAGCTACTGGGTAAATGGTCTAATCTGAAAGGTAACAGTTGTAGAACGACACCGAACATAGTTGTCACCTGAGACCCAGTATCAAGTAGTGAATTGCACTCAAGCCCATTAACTTTTACGTCAGCGGTGCTTCGGCTACCAACTAGCCCTTTAGGTAAGGTTCTGATTTTTGTCACTTTGTGCTCTTTCAGACTCGAACTTTCCATTTGGTTTTTGGTTCAATTATGGGACTTTCAAGTTGATTTGTTTTCATTTGTCCCTCAATAGAAACACTGTTCAGTTTAAATGTTTATTGGAATTTGGATTCTCTTTTCCCAAGCTTTTTGTTTCTCTTTCAGCAGAGTTCTTTTTGCAGACACTAAAGTGGGGTTGGGAGGTTCATCACAGTTTGTGGCAATATGCCCATCCTCACCACAACTGAAACAGTACCATGGTTTTGGCTTTGATCTAACTGCTGTGAATGCGGCTTCTGAAGTAAGTTTTGATGTTGATATATTTTTGTTAACAGGTTTCTCTTGTCGTTTCTCCTTTTCCTTTTTCTTTTCAGGTTTGTTTGTAGGTGGTGTCTGTTGTTTAGAACTTGATAGGGCAGCAATTTGAGCTTGCAGTTCGACAATTTGTTTTTGAAGTCGTTTCATGGCTTGTGGTTCGGAAGAGAAAGAATGAGGGGAATCATATGCGTCTTCCATGTATGCCTCATGAACTTGCGCTGCAACCTGAGCTTTTGGTTTTTGAAATCCCAGATGTTGCTTCATCCTGTTCGCTTTTGCAGTTTGTTTGTCCTCCTCTGTGCGTAAAGGAGTAAAAACTCTGGAAAAGTAGGTGGATTCTTTTGCGTTGCTCAAGTTGAAGGTTATTAATCAGCACATTGTTCCAGCAGCCTCTACAGAACTGCTTCAAGAGCTGTTTGTCTGAATCTTGAGGCAGAATGGTTTTCATTTTCAAAATTCTATTCAAAAGGGTCTGCAATCTCTGAAGATAGTTAGAAGGTTTCTCGCCTGAGTTCTGATTAATATTTAAAAACTGGGCGAAAAGTTCATACCCATCTTCCACTGTAGCATAAGCGGAGTCAAGTAGATTGAGAGAAAGCTTTTGGATTTGCTTGGTAGCCAAGCGACTTGACAACCGAAGCAGCAGGGGGAAGCAAACTATCGACAATGCGTCTCTACCAGCTGTGCAGTGGAAACAGTAGGATCAGCCAAGTGACATTCAATACTGTTCCTCCAAGTTTCATAATCGATTTCAAAGTTTGAGCAAGGAACTTTGCCGGAAAAGGGTCTAACTTTTACTGATGCGTGTATTTGCGAAGGAAGGTCCGAACTTTTGACAATATGTTCGACCACTACACGCTGCACCTCAGGTGGAGTAAGTTGTTCAGCAGTTTTCAAGAGGAAGATACAGGCAATTGAATGGGCACAGCATTTGCCATTGGTCTGAAAGGAGGGCTAAGGGGGTCAAGAGAACGTTGCTCATCATTGTCTGATTCCATTTGAGTGGCATCAGGGAAGACGGAATCCGTGGCTGTTACAGCAGGTGCCACAACTGTACCCTGAGGTCTGCCAGACTCACCTCGCTCTTTTGATCAAGATTTGATCAAGAACGTAAACTTGCCAACACTGTTTGAGTATAACATTAGTAGCCAGTCAGTTGCTATTGTTGCCAGTCAGATGCTATTGTGTAAAACAAATGTGTATAAAGTAAAAAAAAATGTAGCAAATTATCATTCAGAAACGTTTAGTAAGAGCCGTGTGTGGTGAGGTTCTGTTTGATTCACTTCATCGCGGCTTTCTCCATCTGATTATGCCTGAAACTGATACTGCAGTTCGACACATATTTACATCTGGACCGGAGCTCATGACGTGCCCATAAAGGTAATGGGCGTTAATCTTCCGGACAACGTGAGCAACAGTTTAGCCAATCACAACACACTGGTCAACTAACCAATCTGAGCCCACCGAACGTTTCTGAGGGAGTGTTTTCCTAGAATCAGGAAGTGAACCGCTCGTTCAGGGACAGAGGAGAGCGCGGCTGACAATAAAGGTGAAGTTTATGAAAAATAAGACTTTTAAAAAAGAAAAAACCACGAATACATGTTATATTGGACCCCATAAACACAATCATGCAATGAAAAAAAGCAGAAACCCCCCCCCCTTTAATATATGATATATTTGACATTAATTACACTTAAAGGATTAGTTCACTTTTGAAAAAACTTTTGCTGATAATTTACTCACCCCCATGTCATCCAAGATATCCATGTCTTTCTTTCCTCAGTCGAAAAGAAATTAAGGTTTTTGATAAAAACATTCCAGGATTTTTCTCCATATAATGGACTTCCATGGAAACCAGACGGCCCAAGCTCCAAAAGATCGTTAATAACAGTTTCAGATCCAGCTTCAAATGTCTTTAAACGACACCAGGCGATGGATAAGGGTTTTATCATGCGAAACGATGGGTTATTTCAAAACTTATTCCAAAAATGTAACTTTTCTAAGGACAAATGGTAGCCTAGCTCTATTCTGGAGGCGCGTTTGTAACGTCACGTAATATGTAATTACGTTCAGAAAGGTCACGGGCAATGTAGCCGGAAGTACAGAATCAAAATCGTCCGACATCGTTATTTTACCTTTTAATTCCTTTTTTTTTTTTGTAAACGGCTGTCAGGAGCCAATCAGAACCTTCACAAAGCACCACGCAAAGATCACTGTCCCCAGATTACTAATCACCAACACCTGTGTCCACTCAGCACTCACTTCCCCAGCCAGCATAAAAACACCTTGTTCACTCACAGTCATCGTCAAGCCTCCAACAGGAAAAGACCCTTCCCAGTCTTCACTTCTCTCGCCTAAGACTCACCCAGAGGAAACGAACGTAAAGTATACTCACCTGAAAGATACTAACCTTCTGATCCTTGTTCCGCTGTTCCCAGGATACGCTCCATGTTCCGTGTTCTCTGTTCCCTGGAATCTGCCCTGAGTCTTGTTTCCCTCTGGATGCACTGGAAGAGAAAGCGAAAGTATCACTGAACTGGTTAGTGCATTGTCAAGCGCACTTCAACGGACCTACTCACCGGGAATCCTTCCTGAATCACGCCTACCCACGAACGATCTGCAAAGACAAAGAATCAAGTTATTGACCTGAGTTAACCCTCACGTTTATTCCCTCTGAAGAAGATTCACTCACCTGGATCCATTCCTGCCACGTATCCTCTTCAGATCACCGCCGAGTTCCTGAAACCCTGCTTACTCACCTTATCTTAAATAAAGATCTCTTTATGTTAATTCCTTACCTCTGTCTCCTGGTCTGAATCCTGACAGAAGGCTTGACCCAACAACAGCAAGCGGGGATTATCACTATGGATTCCAAACAGCCTGCCGTTGCTACCAATCCTCCACCAGCCCCCGCTACCACAGTGCGACCTGTGCTTCCTCCTGCGAGTCCTTCCGGGAACGCTGCTTCTACGATTACCTGTTTTGCAAGTCCGCCGTCGCGCCCAGCGCCATTCTCTGGCCGGGCGGAGGATTGCAACGGATTTCTGTTGCAGTGTTCGCTCGCTTTGGAACAGCAAGCTCAACTTTATCCAACTGAACGATCAAAAGTAGCGTTTGTCATTCAGCAACTATCTGGAGCGGCTTTTCGATGGGCTGAGTCATTGTGGATGAAGGAATCACCAGTGGTGGCAACAATTCAAGAATTCGTGAAACACTTCAAAGAAGTTTTTGGAAGACCAGCGGAGGATTCATCTTTCGGTGAACAGCTGCTACAGTTGCATCAGGGAAGGAAATCGTTGTCTGAGTATTCCGTGGAATTCCGCACGCTAGCATCTAACAGTGGTTGGAATGAACGAGCACTCATCTCTGTTTTTCGTCGGGGACTAAACCCAGCCCTACGCCTCCAGCTGGCCATCTATGACGACAATCTAGGTCTTGAAAAATTCATGCAACAAGCTATGAGAGTGAATCAGAGAGCCCAGAGCTGCTATAATGATCAGTCCTATCCTAATCCTGCTCTTCATCCAAGTAACAAGAATCCTGCGCCTGAAAATCCAGTTGAAGAAATGCAAGTTGACACATTCAAAATTTCCCAGAATGAACGCCTTCAGAGAAGAGAGTTGAAATTATGTATGTATTGTGGTACCAAAGGACACTTCCGACTAAACTGCCCCATTCGACCTGGGAAGTTAATGGTAAGCTCAGTTCTAGATGACCACACTGTTTCAGCACCCCTCACCGTTCTTGTGACCCTAAGAATTAAAGAAATCTGCATATCTGTCACAGCCATCATCGACTCGGGTTCCGCGGGAAACTTCATCTCGGGGAACCTCTGTAAGGACTCAACCTGCGAGAGATCAGACACTTCCAAGTCCTACACCATCTACGCCGTAACAGGTGAGCGGATCAACATGCAGATGGGAGTTTTACTTACTCAAACTTGTTCTAAGGGCAGAAAAGAAAATGATTGGTTCACAGATTCAACCAATGAAATTAAAGTAGAGGCGGGATCAAGCAGTTTTTGGAGGGAAGGAGGAATTTACAGACGGAGTACTTTACTGTTCGTGAGAGAAAGATCGCATTTATCAAGGTAAGTGTATTTATCATATGTTTTGTTGAAATTCACTAATAAATAGCCTCTAACGTTTAATTAGATAATTGGGGAACATTAAAATGCAAAAAACTAATAATCATCGTCTAGTATCGGATGCATTTGAATGCCTGCATTTCACATATAAATAGCCTCTAAATGGACAAATCTTTTCATCCTCGTCTAAATAGTATCGGATGCATTTTAAGGCCCACATTTTGACCACACTAAAGCAGCATTAGCACGTTAACGTTACTGGCATGCTTTCCAATGCTGCCACGCGCTGTCTGTGAAGCCGATATGCGATCACATGATTCAAATGAATTCATAATTCACAAATTCGTTCATATATTCATCTCCCACCGTAGCGTTGCGACTAGAAAGACTCAGTAGCTTAATAATGTGTCATCCTGTGTGTACATTCTGCTGCTCTCAGGGCAGGAAAACTCGATAGATTTATATCACGGTAATTTTTAGTGTATAATCTGCTCTTTTTTAGTGTATAATCTGCTCTCAGGGCAGGAAAACTCAATAGATTCATATGGCTGTGTCATTTTTAGTGTAATGCACTGCTCTAAGGGCAGGAATACTCAATAGATTCATAACGCTGTTTTATTTTTAGTGTATAATGCGCTGCTCTCAGGGCAGGAATACTCAATAGATTCATATCGCTGTGTTATTTTTAGTGTATAATGCGCTGCTCTCAGGGCAGGAATACTCAATAGATTCATATCGCTGTGTTATTTTTAGTGTATAATGCGCTGCTCTCAGGGCAGGAATACTCAATAGATTCATATCGCTGTGTTATTTTTAGTGTATAATGCGCTGCTCTCAGGGCAGGAATACTCAATAGATTCATATCGCTGTGTTATTTTTAGTGTATAATGCGCTGCTCTCAGGGCAGGAATACTCAATAGATTCATATCGCTGTGTTATTTTTAGTGTATAATGCGCTGCTCTCAGGGCAGGAATACTCAATAGGTTCATATCGCTGTGTTATTTTTAGTGTATAATGCGCTGCTCTCAGGGCAGGAATACTCAATAGGTTCATATCGCTGTGTTATTTTTAGTGTATAATGCGCTGCTCTCAGGGCAGGAATACTCAATAGGTTCATATCGCTGTGTTATTTTTAGTGTATAATGCGCTGCTCTCAGGGCAGGAATACTCAATAGGTTCATATCGCTGTGTTATTTTTAGTGTATAATGCGCTGCTCTCAGGGCAGGAATACTCAATAGGTTCATATCACTGTGTTATTTTTAGTGTATAATGCGCTGCTCTCAGGGCAGGAATACTCAATAGGTTCATATCGCTGTGTTATTTTTAGTGTATAATGCGCTGCTCTCAGGGCAGGAATACTCAATAGGTTCATATCGCTGTGTTATTTTTAGTGTATAATGCGCTGCTCTCAGGGCAGGAATACTCAATAGATTCATATCACTGTGTTATTTTTAGTGTATAATGCGCTGCTCTCAGGGCAGGAATACTCAATAGATTCATATCGCTGTGTTATTTTTAGTGTATAATGCACTGCTCTCAGGGCAGGAATACTCAATAGATTCATATCGCCGTGTTATTTTCAGTGTATAATGTGCTGCTCTCAGGGCAGGAATACTCAATAGATTCATATCGCTGTGTTATTTTAGTGTATAATGCGCTGCTCTCAGGGCAGGAATACTCAATAGATTCATATCGCCGTGTTATTTTTAGTGTATAATGTGCTGCTCTCAGGGCAGGAATACTCAATAGATTCATATTGCTGTGTTATTTTTAGTGTATAATTGCGCTGCTCTCAGGGCAGGAATACTCAATAGATTCATATCGCTGTGTTATTTTTAGTGTATAATTGCGCTGCTCTCAGGGCAGGAATACTCAATAGATTCATATTGCTGTGTTATTTTTAGTGTATAATTGCGCTGCTCTCAGGGCAGGAATACTCAATTGATTCATATTGCTGTGTTATTTTTAGTGTGTAATTGCGCTGCTCTCAGGGCAGGAATACTCAATAGGTTCATATCGCTGTGTTATTTTTAGTGTATAATGCGCTGCTCTCAGGGCAGGAAAACTCAATTGATTCATATCGCTGTGTTATTTTTAGTGTATAATGCACTGCTCTCAGGGCAGGAATACTCAATAGATTCATATCGCCGTGTTATTTTTAGTGTATAATGCGCTGCTCTCAGGGCAGGAAAACTCAATAGGTTCATATCGCTGTGTTATTTTTAGTGTATAATGCGCTGCTCTCAGGGCAGGAATACTCAATAGATTCAAATCACTGTGTTATTTTTAGTGTATAAATGCACTGCTCTCAGGGCAGGAATACTCAATAGATTCATATCGCTGTGTTATTTTTAGTGTAATGCACTGCTCTCAGGGCAGGAAAACTCAATAGATTCATATCGCTGTGTTATTTTTAGTGTATAATTGCGCTGCTCTCAGGGCAGGAATACTCAATAGGTTCATATTGCTGTGTTATTTTTAGTGTATAATGCGCTGCTCTCAGGGCAGGAATACTCAATAGATTCATATCGCTTTGTTATTTTTAGTGTATAATGCGCTGCTCTCAGGGCAGGAATACTCAATAGATTCATATCGCCGTGTTATTTTTAGTGTATAATGCGCTGCTCTCAGGGCAGGAAAACTCAATAGGTTCATATCGCTGTGTTATTTTTAGTGTATAATGCGCTGCTCTCAGGGCAGGAATACTCAATAGATTCATATCGCTGTGTTATTTTTAGTGTATAATGCGCTGCTCTCAGGGCAGGAAAACTCAATAGATTCATATCGCTGTGTTATTTTTAGTGTATAATGCGCTGCTCTCAGGGCAGGAATACTCAATAGGTTCATATCGCTGTGTTATTTTTAGTGTATATGCACTGCTCTCAGGGCAGGAATACTCAATAGATTCATATCGCTGTGTTATTTTTAGTGTATAATGCGCTGCTCTCAGGGCAGGAATACTCAATAGATTCATATCGCTGTGTTATTTTTAGTGTATAATGCGCTGCTCTCAGGGCAGGAATACTCAATAGATTCATATCGCTGTGTTATTTTTAGTGTATAATGCGCTGCTCTCAGGGCAGGAATACTCAATAGATTCATATCACTGTGTTATTTTTAGTGTATAATGCGCTGCTCTCAGGGCAGGAAACTCAATAGGTTCATATCGCTGTGTTATTTTTAGTGTATAATGCGCTGCTCTCAGGGCAGGAATACTCAATAGGTTCATATCGCTGTGTTATTTTTAGTGTATAATGCGCTGCTCTCAGGGCAGGAATACTCAATAGATTCATATCGCTGTGTTATTTTTAGTGTATAATGCACTGCTCTCAGGGCAGGAAATACAGATTATCAATTACATTTTACACCAGCAAGTGGCTAAAATTGACTGTTTAAAATATATTTCTCAATGAAGAATTCATTCATTCAAGATTAGTTCAAAAACACTGACTCAATGAAACAAGTATGAATGAGTTATTGTTTCATTCAAACAAACAAAAAAAGTGTGTGTGAATAATTACATAAATAAATCTAAACTAATTTTAAATGGACTGCAGCAATTAACATTTACATTTATATTGTTTTGTTTAATTGTCTTTGCATGCTTTTTTCCTTGTACTTTACCTGTATTTTGCACTTGCTTTTAATTGTTGTCCCTGTAAAGCACTTTGAAACTGCATTCATTTGTTTGGAAAAGTGCTATATAAACAATATTTTCTTGCTTGCTTTTCGGAATTTCACTCACGTCATTGAGAGTTCTGTCTATGAATTCCTTTTTTTAATTATTATTACACAAGTAATGCTAATGGAATCTAAAACTTTTATTTATTGTAACATGTAGGCTGTGCATAGGTGGTTGATAAAAAGAGATGGAGGAAACCTGCCAGTGGGCCAGAGAAAACATGGTGATTCGAGCTATGGTTGCAATGAAGGCATGTTTTACGGTAAGACTCATTCACATCTATAACCTAAAAAAAAGTGTGTCATTTTCCCACACTATTTTGGCTTGACAAAGCTGTTAAAAAATCCAGTTGGTCTGACACCTTCAGCCATGTTGTCATGTCATGTCCGCTTCCTGCGCTTGGCCCCGGTAATTGCTGCTTGCAGCTATGTTTTAAAATGTTTCTATGTTCTTCAGGAAGAGGAGTTTATCCACACTTCTTCCACAAAGTGCAAAGAGCTGGACTCCTACCTTGGTAGTACACATGTATCTACCTATTTGAAGAATCAGTGGATTTCTTGGGGGGAGTTGTGGTCTAACTTTGGCAGATCATTCAATCATGAAAACAGTGAAACCAACAACAAGGGAGAAAGGTACAGGATTTCTATTTATTGTAATAACGAGCTTGCCTTATCACTGAAAGTAGTGAATTGTGCCTTCTAAGCATAATTAATGCTCGTCTTTTTGTTTGTAATTTAACTAATATGTACACTCATTCTTAAACGGATAGTTCACTTAATTTACCCAAGTTGATCCAAACCTGTATGAATTTCATTTTTCTGCTCAACATTTGGTGTTAGCCACAGTATTTTTGCCCTGTCTATGAAGCTCAATGAGGTTGAGAATAAAATTAAGCATTGAGCAGAAGAAAGAAATCCATACAGGTTTAGAACTCGAGTAAAAAAAATAAATAAATAAATAAAAAATTGCGTAGCTGTCTGATTTTATTAAAATGATCTTCATTTGTGTTTCAAAGATGAACAAAAGTCTTACAGGTTTTTGAATGACATGAGGGAGAGTAATTAATCAAAAATAATTAAAATTGAGTAAACTATCCCTTTAAAATGTGTATTGCCAGAACATTTCCTTTGTGTGACAATCCCTTTTCTATCGCCTTTTCTTAAACAAACGAACAAGAAAATCCCAGAAGTATTGTCATAAAATGCCTTAATGCATTATTTATTTTAAATATATTGACTTTGGCAAGTTGGTGGTCTTTCTTGAATAGATTCTTCTTCACGATGAAATATCAATTCCTGAAGGGGAACACTAACAGGCGGATTGACCCAGCTCCTTAGCCTGCTGTGTGGAGATGTCCACAAATATTACTGGTAAATGTTTATTGTAACCTCTACTGTTAACTTCAATATCCAGGTAAATGGTTATGCTCTGCTTTTTATAAAATTTATTTTATAAATATATTTGATAATAAATGAATGGATAACATTTAAAAATTGTTCCTGCTATATCTAATTTACATTTCTAATGAATGATTGTGATTTTCAGTTACATGGATGAGCTGGCAGCAAGTGGGCGCATTAAGGGAGACAACACTGATGACTTCTCTAATGCTGTCAAGTCTATGATTGAGAAGGGGCTGGATTCAAAATGTAAAATGAATGAAAATGGAACATGTATTGTTCCACCAGATACTAGCACTCAGTCTCACACAGTTGATTTGGTTATGGTCAAATGTGACTGCAGAAGGTCCAAAAGCGGCTCTTGCAAACATATAGTTTTCTCGAGAATAGTTGCACAGCAACAAGGACTAGATATTCAAGACATCAGGTCTACTCTTGCAAGAAAAATCGTTGATAGTCACTCGTATGTCTCAGATGATGAAAATCTCACAGTCTTTCACAGTGATGAAAGTGTAGCCATTATAAATCACAAAAGGCCACATTTTTGTACATGCATAGCAAATAGTCATAGCGAAGAGTGTGTCTGCATTTTGGTTCACAACATCGTCTACCTTGTACTGACACAATCTGAGTTAATCTCAAATCATACAGATTGCGAGAAACCACCCAACAGAAAGCCAAAACCTGAACTCCAGACCATGTTAACAGACCTTATGGAATGGAGCCAATCAGAAACATACATTGAAAACAAGGAGCTGTACAAGATAGTAGAGAGGGCACACAAACTAGTTTTTTCTGAGTTCAGTACTTTGTCAAGAAAAAGAAAAATAACTGCACTACATGCCTATCGGCAGCATGTAAAAAAGGCAAAACAGGCAGTCACAATGAATTACATTTGTAAACGAAAAAACAGAAGAAAATGTTTAAAAATGACTAAAAATTTATTGGCATCTGACATCTAATTTGACAAAAGAATCCAAATATACATGAACTAATTGTTGCTTATTGTATTGAGTATATAAAAAAAAAACATCATAAACTTGGCTTGTATGTGTTGAGACTGTAGTGAGGTTTATTTCATCTATAACTAAGCAGTTAAAAAAAAAACAAAAAAACATGACATTCTTTGTAATTTTTTATTTTATTTATTTCTTTATATTTTTTTGGTACTGCTTAAAACAATGTACAAACAAGTACAAAATAAAGTGGGGAAAAACTTATTCATCTTTGTAGTCTTTTGATTTCTGTGCTTTCATCTTTTCTTTAAGACGAGACGTCAATTAACGAAAAAGTGCCTTTTATCACAGCCGGGCCAAGACCATGTGTTGCCAGGTCAAATGTGTCCCAATTAGACTCTAAAGCATGCTTGACCGCTTTCAATGTCTTCCTGCAATTGAAAATATTAAAAGGTATTTAGTTTTCCAGTTGAACTGATCTTGGAATCATTCAGTTAATGTCAAGTGTAGCAGTAAATAGTTGCTAACTGAATTACCTGCAGTCTTCTGTTTTGGCCATGGTTGCATGGACATTCCCCTCTTCTAACAATGCCTGATCCACTTTTTTCTGGGGGATGAATTTTGTTGCCAGGTACATTAGATCATCAGCCAGATCACGACATTCAACCAAAATATAATTATACAAAACATAATTATTTGTATTTCCAACTTACAAGCAGTACAAGAAAATAAAGATTAAGTATGTGGATGCACTCACTGTACACTTTATTAAAACCACCTGTACATTCATGCAGTTTTCTAATTGGCCATTCATTTGGCAGCAGCATAATGTAAAAAAACAACAACATGCAAATACAAATCAAGAGCTTTAGATAATGTTCACATCAATCATAAAAATAATAATATAAAAATAAAAACATGTGGCTATGGTTGTTGGTACCAGATTAGCTGGTATGAGTATTTCAAAACATGCTGATTTACTGGGACATTACATACACAAAAGTATTCTTTGAAACTCAAATCAGCCCACTTAGAACCAAAAACAGAAAGCTTTTGATCTGTATATGCATGATTTTATGCAAGCTGCATTTGTCACATAATTGTCCAATTGGATAACTTCCTGAATGAGCTGATGATGATAAAAAATAATAGTGTACAGCTGTTCTTAATAAAGTGGAGTATATATTATTTTCCAAAACTGTTTGTAAAACAACACAGCACTAAGTTAAGGGGGCTATCAACACAACTTTTCTATGTTTTATATTTAATTTTATTTATACATGGTAAACGTATAACAATACAGCTACAAGTAATATGGAAATTCAGTGGAAATAATGTTATGTGAAATATTATTAGAACAATTATATGACTCAAAACAAGGTCTCAGAATTGTTTTTACTCCTATATTATTATTACCTTCACAAAGTTTGGAGCAGTGTGAAGTTAACTTTGTGCGCTTTGAGGGTATCACCTCCTGCTCCTTCAACTTCTCTGTAATTTTTCTTTTTTGTCCCTTGGCCTTCCTTAGATAAGCCACTACAGTGTTCTCAGAGTAGCTTTCTGGTAGAGAGCACCTCCTACGTAGTTCATCTGATGTGACCAGGTATCTGAAATATGTATGTGTTATGTACATTATAATGACCTTGAGAAGGCTGATGTGCTTTTTGCACCTGGTATTAAGATGCATTTTGGTCAGTTGGATCACAAGTGGACAACATTAAATACAGATGTAAACAGGGGCTCAAAAGTTCGATCTAGTACAATTTCTAACACTTCCAGAGGTAGGCGAAACACATTATACCGGATTGCTTTCGTTGTTTAAACACACTCATGTGGGCAAATGTGTTCAAACAGTCACAAAAGACTTCTCTCCACCAACTGAACTAACGCATGAACATTATGGGAAGAGCTCTAGCCAAACGGGGTCTTTGTCAGCTGAAGACCCTAGTTTGGTTTGAAGATGAAAAATTACCAAAGTCAATGTTCTCTCTCCATCCCTGATTTCTAACACACACTCACAGGGTTCAGCTAGTCTTGGAGCAGAAATGAAAGCTGATTCTCTCTGAGTGGTTTTCTGTGTAAATTACGCAAATATATTTTTACATTTTATTACATAGAAAGATCTGAAAAAGCCCATACATTTACCACAAAAGAAAGAAGGATTTGAACCTTTGCAATGAGATCATTAAATAACTGTTGGGGCTGATTTACAAGCAACATAATTTGCAATAATTAAATAACCATTTAATTAAATATTGTCTTTACCTTTTTGCTTGTTAAAAATCTGAAACTTTTAAAACACTTTCCACCAGGAATCCCCCTGTAAGTGTGAAAAAAGAAAGTATCCATAACAATAGGGTTTCTTTTATTTATAACATTTATATCAGTGTCACCTTGTTCTTTACTAGACAAACAAATCACACTGTTCAGCTATTAAAACTACTGAAAGGTTGAGTGAATACAATTGATTAATTCTTTACAATGTCTAACCTTCCAGAGGATAAAGCCATTATAGAGCAGATGCAAATGGCAGAATATCTCAATATTAACAACCTTAATTTCACATGGAAATTCACATGCATGATGACAAACGTTTAAGAAAGTCCTACCAAGATCCTACTTAAAATTTTACCTGTCTGATCTTCTTGGCTGTGTCCTGAGCTGTCTTGACCCTCAGTTTCTTTGTTGTTTTGGTTGCTATCTTCTGAGCTGTCTTGACCCTCAGTTTCTTTGTTGTTTTGGTTGCTATCTTCTGAGCTGTCTTGACCCTCAGTTTCTTTGTTTTTGGTTGCTTTCTTCTGTGCTGTCTTGACCCTCAGTTTCTTTGTTTTGGTTGCTTTCTTCTGTGCTGTCTTGATCCTCAGTTTCTTTGTTTTGGTTGCTTTCTTCTGAGCTGTCTTGACCCTCAGTTTCTTTGTTGTTTTGGTTGCTATCTTCTGAGCTGTCTTGACCCTCAGTTTCTTTGTTGTTTAGGTTGCTTTCTTCTGAGCTGTCTTGACCCTCAGTTTCTTTGTTGTTTTGGTTGCTTTCTTCTGAGCTGTCTTGACCCTCAGTTTCTATGTTTTGGTTGCTTTCTTCTGACAGAATTAAATTTTTTTTAGAAATAATATTAAAATGAACAGCCTATCTATTAATGAAATTTAATAATAGCCTATCATCCTCTCAAAATGTAAAATGCATTATTAAACTATGATATAATAGAAGATTGATTTTACAATGTAGGCATAAGGGTAATTTGTTCCAATATGTACTACCTTTGCAAAAAAGACACTTCACATCCTCTTGATTCCCAGCAGACATTTTGTATGGATATTTACTAAACAGGTTGTGCATTTTTCCTAGAAAGATTATTTGCATTGAAAATGGTTAGGTCAAGGTAATCCAATTCCTGAGGGCCATTTTCTTTTATTCTTCAACTAATTAGACAGTTTAATCTGCAGGGGCCAGTTGTATAAACTGCTATGACTAGTCTTACAAGTATGTCATAAATTTGTTTTCTTTAAGACTGTTCATAACGTTTTGAAATCAGATAGAGAAAACGATAATTGATCTATTTTGAAACCGAAAAGTAAGACTGATGAACCCTAACTAACTTCTAGTTGGTCATACTAGATCTTAAGACACAGGCTTAATATAATGGCTAGTTTTATGCAACTGGCCCCATGTGTACCAAATCAAAAGACCACTGGAAACAAGAATTGGAGAAAAATCAGTTTAAAATGAGAATGCTTCTTAAATTTTAGTTTCAATTATTTAAAATGTAAATTGTGTCACTTGCCTTGTTCTTCTTAGGCACCGTCTTGTGACAGATACCACAAATACCTGACTTATCTAAAGCACATAGAAAACATTTGTGATGGATGGTCACTTTACAACAGGAAACGACCACTGAAAAACATTTTAAATACATACACGTGCAAGGTACTTACCAAGTGAACGGAAAATAAACCTCCCAAGTCGTTCCCTCTCTTGCTCTATAGGCGAGCATGCAAGGTATCCCTTTGTGCCTTCTAGAATGGCCTCGGCAAACTAAAAGGTTTCCAAAAAGAATGATTAATTCAGTGCCACAGAAGCAACATTGCTCAAGTTTAGCTTCACTATTCAAAATGGTTGTGCATTCAGTTCCATAATCAACTGGAATTTTGTGGTAGAATGAAAAGATCATTTGATCGAAAACCATAACCAGTCATATGGAATAAATACAATTTCATTACAAATGACACCACAGTTTCATGATACAAAAAATAGTAATAGTAATTATTATAAATAATACTGATGATAAATTAAAAGCATTTTTACCACAGCTGTGAAAACACCACAGAAAATACTATCATACTGTAGACTATGCTTTCTTGTTGCCCTTTGCCATGGCCCCTGGTATCCTTTTGATGCAGCAAATGTACTAAAATGTAGGTAAAGGAGATGTGAAAAACAGTTTATACAGAGTTTATATAGAAATACCAAAAAACTTGTTTTATTTTTTTACTTGCCAGTACCTCCAGTTTTCTGCTATTTTATTATACTGCTGCTCAGTATCCCCAAGTGAATTCAGGTAAGTAACAGTTCGATCCACAATACTGCAGTGCTAGAACAAAGAATATATATCAACATCAAATATGAATTAAGAAATATGCCAAATATGCTTGACATGTTCAAAATAGTACATTACTATTCGCAACAAAATGTATGTTTTTTTAAGTGAGTGAATTACAAAAAATGTCCAATGATTCCCCTCCTCCAAATAGGGACCAACAACCTCCGTTTTATTTTCAAATATGTTTTTCTTAAAAGGAGAAAAGATATGAATGTAAAATGTATGTAATATCTTTAATTTAGTAGTAGCAAATTGACAACTTTTGACTAGCAATGAATATTGGTTCTACCTGTAACACTGGCATTTAAAGTTTTCAGGGCTTGACAATAAGGACTATACAGTATCCGGTGGCCCGGGGTTCGATGTGAAAGAGACTCGGGCCAGTTGACGGAACTGTCACTTGCCTGATTGAGTCAGTGCTACATCTTCACAGAAGTTCAAAATTTTTGAGTTTTTAAGCCTCGCCAACTTAAACATTCTAGCTCAAACAGACGCGAAAGCACCCGCATCTCTGTTTGGTTTTCTCGCAATGTATGATAAGTTTTGTGTGCGCTGCAACACACAACCAAAGCTCTGCGTCTCACAGTGTGTGAATGCTCTTTTATGTCTTCTTGAGCTTGAATGGACAAATTCACACCAAATTGTCAAAATTACTGTTTTGTCGAATATTATCGTAAACAGTCTGTTATGTCTTAAGTGAACGTAAAGAAGAAACTGCACCATATTTTGGATTTGTGCAGCTATTAAAGTGACAACAGCCTAATATATTCTTGCTGCAGTCTTTGTTTTAATGTTAATCAGAAAAAATATCACGCACTGCTCTTGAATGAATAACTGTAATAAGGGTCAATCTACATTTATACAGACTATGAAGGTATTTTTTTCACATTTGATTACTATTTCTGTACCTGAAAGAGCAGTTTAGAACTACATGAAAAACCTGAAAAAAACTTTATTTAATTTGTATAAGTTTGTTCTGTTGTATTTATTTGTGATATAGCTCATTATTTAAATATTTGTTCTTATTGTATTACTATTTTAAATATTTTAAATGCATATGAGTTAGGCTAGTTTAGTTTACATGGGTTACATGGATCAAAAACAACTAAAACAATAATTGGGCTTATTTTATCTTATTATTTATTACTTTTTGTTGGCCGAGCAAATAAATTTGAACCACTGGCCCAAACAGGCAAGTAGAAAAAAATCAGTGAGCCCTGATTTTGTCAGAGTAATTCTTACCTTGGTAAAAAAACAGCTTCTTGACCGGGCAGTACCATTCAGGATTTGAGTCAGGGTATGGTGATTAATCACCAAAACATCTGGCCTCTTCTAAATGAAAATAATAAAGGCATTGACCATATTTTTACAATAAGATAATTAAATTACTACTGATATTTTAAACAAGTACACAAACAAATGTGTGTGCTTGAATAGAAAGTATTGTGTAATTGTTCTGGTGCAAGTTCACAAGATCCACAAGGTGAGTGGAAACCAAGCAAAAGTATTATTGGAACAGTACCGGAAAGACTTGTGATTGGAGGGTCAGAAAATGGAGCTGAAAAGATATTATTCTTACCATTTTAATGTCTCCATTCACAAGTGTTGCTGGTACTGTTCCAATAATTATTTTATGGCAACACTCCTCCTGGAGTGCACAGGGCATGCAAACTCCTAAGTAGGGGATGGCTATATAAAAAATAGGGTAACACTTTATTTGAAGGGGTGTATATAAGACTGACATGACACTGTCATAAACATGACACAACACCTGTCATGAACATGAAGGAGTCTTTATGAATGTTTATGACTGTTGTCATTAAGTGTCATTCGGTAAATTATGGCACTTTTAATGCAAAGTTGACATTAACCAAGAAATCATAACTAGTCCAACGTGTTCCACTATACTTGAGGTAAGGGGAAATATTAATGACACTGTTGTTAAAGCATTTGACAGTATAATAACCCTTAATGACATCTTTATAACTAGTACAATGTGTTCCACTTTACTTAAGGACAAGTAAAACATTCATGTCACAGTTATAATGGTGTCATGACAACCAAAGTTAAAACCAACCATAACATATAACAGGGTGATGTAATGTTAACACAAAGCTAAATAACTTCTTTAAGTTTGATAATTAGACCTGTTATAACATATTTGTGACAGGTTATGATTTCTTGGTTAATGTCAAGTTGTCATAACAAAGACATTTTTGTCTTGTTTAATGTCAAGTTGTCATAACAAAGACATTTTAAACAATCTCAACGTTGCATTAAGTGTGTCATAATTTACCAAATGACACTTAATGACAACAGTCATAAACATTCATAAAGACTCCTTCATGTTCATGACAGGTGTTGTGTCATGTTTATGACAGTGTCATGTCAGTCTTATGCACACCCCTTCAAATAAAGTGTTACCAAAAATAGAATATAGAAAAACAATTTTTCACAATAGATGATAAAATATTCATATTGCCCACCCCTACACTGAGTTAGATTAATGTTAGCAGCACACATATCTGTAGGATAATGGCACTCAAAGAAGACTGGTGTCTTTCCCTTATGTAGAAAATGTAAAAGGAGTTACCTTACCTTACTGAACAGATGGAACAAGGCATCCATTACCTGAGGTGGCATCAATAAAAGAACAAAGAGAGAGAAGTAGTGTTTTTGAGGAGTAATGTGATGGAAAAGAAAAGATGGAAGAAAGTTATGCTGTGATGACTGTAACGTTTTCACACACTCTTTGGTTTTTAGTTTGTTGGTTCTTTAATGCTGGGGTGCCAGACAGGGTTTCTGTCATTAATTTATTTCAGTTAGCAAAAACGTTCAAAGGTCTTGTGCAGTCTGGTTTGTCTCACAAAACCCCTCACTTATTTGAGAACATACACTCACCGGCCACTTTTTTAGGTACCCCATGCTAGTAACGGGTTGGACCCCCTTTTGCCTTCAGAACTGCCTCAATTCTTCATGGCATAGATTCAACAAGGTGCTGGAAGCATTCCTCAGGGAGTTTGGTCCATATTGACATGATGGCATCACACAGTTGCCGCAGATTTGTCAGCTGCACATCCATGATGCGAATCTCCCGTTCCACCACATCCCAAAGATGCTCTATTGGATTGAGATCTGGTGACTGTGGAGGCCATTTGAGTACAGCGAACTCATTGTCATGTTCAAGAAACCAGTCTGAGATGATTCCAGCTTTATGACATGGCGCATTATCCTGCTGAAAGTCAGCCATCAGAAGTTGGGTACATTGTGGTCATTAAGGGATGGACATGGTCAGCAACAATACTCAGGTAGGCTGTGGCGTTCAACGATGCTCAGATTGGTACCAAGGGGCCCCAAAGAGTGCCAAGAAATATTCCCCACACCATGACACCACCACCACCAGCCTGAACCATTGATACAAGGCAGGATGGATCCATGCTTTCATGTTGTAGACGCCAAATTCTGACCCTACCATCCGAATGTCGCAGCAGAAACTCGAGACTCATCAGACCAGGCAACGTTTTTCTAATCTTCTATTGTCCAATTTCGATGAGGCTTGTGCAAATTGTAGCCTCAGTTTCCTGTTCTTAGCTGAAAGGAGTGGCACCCGGTGTGGTATTCTGCTGCTGTAGCCCATCTGCCTCAAAGTTCGACGTACTGTGCGTTCAGGAGATGCTCTTCTGCCCACCTTGGTTGTAACGGGTGGTTATTTGAGTCACTGTTGTCCTTCTATCAGCTCGAACCAGTCTGGCCATTCTCCTCTGACCTCTGGCATCAACAAGCCATTTCCACCCACAGAACTGCCGCTCATTGGATGTTTTTTCTTTTTCGGACCATTCTCTGTAAACCCTAGAGTGGTTGTGCGTGAAAATCCCAGTAGATTAGCAGTTTCTGAAATACTCAGACCAGCCCTTCTGGCACCAACAATCATGCCACGTTCAAAGTCACTCAAATCACCTTTCTTCCCCATACTGATGCTTACGTTAAAACTGCAGGAGAATTATCTTGAGCATGTCTACATGCCTAAATGCACTGAGTTGCCGCCATGTGATTGGCTGCTTAGAAATTAAGTGTTAACGAGCAGTTGGACAGGTGTACCTAATAAAGTGGCCGGTGAGTGTATGTCACACAATAATACTCCTATAAACACTCTTAAATAGACCTCTTCTACATTCAATATGACAGACAACTAGATTTCATTCAAATATGTATTTTGGCAATTCACAACATATTTCCCAGTGTCTCAAACGACCTTTTTAGTTTGAGTAGAAAAAAGAAAAAACAAAACAAAACACAGTACACAATTTTTTTCCCCAACGAGGAGAACAAATGGAAACAAAATGAGCTCAAGTCCCAAGATCAGCAGTTCAGTTCATAGTTCAATGATCCACATAGTCAGTAAGGGAAAAAATATATAAATATATTTTTCCAATCAAAAACTGTCAACAGTCAAAAAGTCAAGTCCAAAAACAGTCATCCAGAACTGGCCTAGTGTACTCACGAATCCTTCTGACTTGAATGATCCAGTCCACGTTTTACTGGAATTTCCCAGACGCGAGTATACAGACTGTGGAGGCTCCTGATCCATCAATTCCGCCCAGATTTTAGAACTGCTCACTCGTACTGTTAGCCTTGCAGCATCTCAACGG
>JAQIUQ010005687.1:0-11034 GCA_030378365.1 Hybognathus amarus | reverse complement strand
TTCTCTTGTCTTTCATAATTCAACTTTTGGGTTTCATACATGTATGTAAATTTTTTTTTTTTTTTTTAATGTATAGGCTAGATCATCCTAGAGCTGCACAATTCTGGATAGGTTGAGCATTAAAGTTTGTTTGTTTGTTTCAAACACAATCACGATTCTCCCACAATTATGAATAGACAACAAAACAAAATAACTTGCAATTTACATGAGGTTCCGATCAAATGTTAATTTCTGCAGTCTATTTAAACATGTTTAATACATTTGAATAAATTATAAAACATATATATTAATAAATAAAAATCAGTTTGAATGCCAGATTCAATGAGTCACTCATAAAGACTTCACTTGTTTAATTACTGGATGAATCAGCGTTTAATAAAGTTATAATGCGCTGCTCTCAGGGCAGGAATACTCAATAGGTTCATATCACTGTGTTATTTTTAGTGTATAATGCACTGCTCTCAGGGCAGGAATACTCAATAGATTCATATCGCTGTGTTATTTTTAGTGTATAATTGCGCTGCTCTCAGGGCAGGAAAACTCAATAGATTCATATCACTGTGTTATTTTTAGTGTATAATGCACTGCTCTCAGGGCAGGAATACTCAATAGATTCATATCGCTGTGTTATTTTTAGTGTATAATTGCGCTGCTCTCAGGGCAGGAATACTCAATAGATTCATATCGCTGTGTTATTTTTAGTGTATAATGCACTGCTCTCAGGGCAGGAATACTCAATAGATTCAAATCACTGTGTTATTTTTAGTGTATAAATGCACTGCTCTCAGGGCAGGAATACTCAATAGATTCATATCGCTGTGTTATTTTTAGTGTAATGCACTGCTCTCAGGGCAGGAAAACTCAATAGATTCATATCGCTGTGTTATTTTTAGTGTATAATTGCGCTGCTCTCAGGGCAGGAATACTCAATAGGTTCATATCGCTGTGTTATTTTTAGTGTATAATGCGCTGCTCTCAGGGCAGGAAAACTCAATAGATTCATATCGCTGTGTTATTTTTAGTGTATAAATGCGCTGCTCTCAGGGCAGGAAAACTCAATAGATTCATATCGCTGTGTTATTTTTAGTGTATAATGCGCTGCTCTCAGGGCAGGAAAACTCAATAGATTCATATCGCTGTGTTATTTTTAGTGTATAATGCGCTGCTCTCAGGGCAGGAAAACTCAATAGATTCATATTGCTGTGTTATTTTTAGTGTATAATGCGCTACTCTCAGGGCAGGAATACTCAATAGGTTCATATCACTGTGTTATTTTTAGTGTATAATGCGCTGCTCTCAGGGAAGGAAAACTCAATAGGTTCATATCGCTGTGTTATTTTTAGTGTATAATGCTCTGCTCTCAGGGCAGGAATACTCAATAGGTTCATATCGCTGTGTTATTTTTAGTGTATAATTGCGCTGCTCTCAGGGCAGGAATACTCAATAGGTTCATATCGCTGTGTTATTTTTAGTGTATAATTGCGCTGCTCTCAGGGCAGGAATACTCAATAGGTTCATATCGCTGTGTTATTTTTAGTGTATAATTGCGCTGCTCTCAGGGCAGGAATACTCAATAGAATAGATTCATATCGCTGTGTTATTTTTAGTGTATAATGCGCTGCTCTCAGGGCAGGAATACTCAATAGATTCATATCGCTGTGTTATTTTTAGTGTATAATGCGCTGCTCTCAGGGCAGGAATACTCAATAGGTTCATATCGCTGTGTTATTTTTAGTGTATAATGCGCTGCTCTCAGGGCAGGAATACTCAATAGGTTCATATCGCTGTGTTATTTTTAGTGTATAATGCGCTACTCTCAGGGCAGGAACACTCAATAGATTCATATCGCTGTGTTATTTTTAGTGTATAATGCGCTACTCTCAGGGCAGGAATACTCAATAGGTTCATAACACTGTTATTTTTAGTGTATAATGCGCTACTCTCAGGGCAGGAATACTCAATAGATTCATATCACTGTGTTATTTTTAGTGTATAATGCGCTGCTCTCAGGGCAGGAATACTCAATAGATTCATATCGCTGTGTTATTTTTAGTGTATAATGCGCTGCTCTCAGGGCAGGAATACTCAATAGATTCATATCGCTGTGTTATTTTTAGTGTATAATGCACTGAAACTCATAGAGGTTTGGAAAAACTTTAGGATGAGAAAAAGATGACAGCATATTTATTTTTGGGTGAACTATCCTTTTAATATTTGATGCTTTAAAATTGGTACTAATACTCTCTATAGGTAATGCTAATGTTTTACTGTCAGTCTATTTTTCTGTCTTCAGGTAACATTGCTTATGGAGAAAAATGAATGGTAAGTATGAAACTTTTTTTGTCATGTCCTTGTGCTTTTAATTACCTGAATTTACAATGTATTCCGAGTAAACAATATAGCTGAGAAGGATGTAGTCTCCTACAATTATAATATTTAATAGAGCCGTTTGTTATTTGAAAGTAATTTATTGGCCTTTATTTTCTCTAGAAATTTTTATTCTGCGATCTTTGCATTTTACCACAAAAAATCTTCTTTTTTCCCCCATGCAGTCTTACAAATAATGAAATTTGCGGGACTGCATGGAAGCAGCATTGGAAGGATTGGACCCTATACACTTTATATGGAAATTTTTGAATCCCTTTTAGAAAACAAAGAAGTATCTGATGAGGTAACATTTCTCTTGTCTTTCATAATTCAACTTTTGGGTTTCATACATGTATGTAAATGTTTTTTTTTTTTTTTTAATGTATAGGCTAGATCATCCTAGAGC
The DNA here is from genome assembly GCA_030378365.1 of Hybognathus amarus. Lineage (NCBI taxonomy): Eukaryota > Metazoa > Chordata > Actinopteri > Cypriniformes > Leuciscidae > Hybognathus > Hybognathus amarus. Next base: position 8,261 of record JAQIUQ010005687.1, on the reverse strand, counting down.
TGCACAATTCTGGATAGGTTGAGCATTAAAGTTTGTTTGTTTGTTTCAAACACAATCACGATTCTCCCACAATTATGAATAGACAACAAAACAAAATAACTTGCAATTTACATGAGGTTCCGATCAAATGTTAATTTCTGCAGTCTATTTAAACATGTTTAATACATTTGAATAAATTATAAAACATATATATTAATAAATAAAAATCAGTTTGAATGCCAGATTCAATGAGTCACTCATAAAGACTTCACTTGTTTAATTACTGGATGAATCAGCGTTTAATAAAGTTATAATGCGCTGCTCTCAGGGCAGGAATACTCAATAGGTTCATATCACTGTGTTATTTTTAGTGTATAATGCACTGCTCTCAGGGCAGGAATACTCAATAGATTCATATCGCTGTGTTATTTTTAGTGTATAATTGCGCTGCTCTCAGGGCAGGAAAACTCAATAGATTCATATCACTGTGTTATTTTTAGTGTATAATGCACTGCTCTCAGGGCAGGAATACTCAATAGATTCATATCGCTGTGTTATTTTTAGTGTATAATTGCGCTGCTCTCAGGGCAGGAATACTCAATAGATTCATATCGCTGTGTTATTTTTAGTGTATAATGCACTGCTCTCAGGGCAGGAATACTCAATAGATTCAAATCACTGTGTTATTTTTAGTGTATAAATGCACTGCTCTCAGGGCAGGAATACTCAATAGATTCATATCGCTGTGTTATTTTTAGTGTAATGCACTGCTCTCAGGGCAGGAAAACTCAATAGATTCATATCGCTGTGTTATTTTTAGTGTATAATTGCGCTGCTCTCAGGGCAGGAATACTCAATAGGTTCATATCGCTGTGTTATTTTTAGTGTATAATGCGCTGCTCTCAGGGCAGGAAAACTCAATAGATTCATATCGCTGTGTTATTTTTAGTGTATAAATGCGCTGCTCTCAGGGCAGGAAAACTCAATAGATTCATATCGCTGTGTTATTTTTAGTGTATAATGCGCTGCTCTCAGGGCAGGAAAACTCAATAGATTCATATCGCTGTGTTATTTTTAGTGTATAATGCGCTGCTCTCAGGGCAGGAAAACTCAATAGATTCATATTGCTGTGTTATTTTTAGTGTATAATGCGCTACTCTCAGGGCAGGAATACTCAATAGGTTCATATCACTGTGTTATTTTTAGTGTATAATGCGCTGCTCTCAGGGAAGGAAAACTCAATAGGTTCATATCGCTGTGTTATTTTTAGTGTATAATGCTCTGCTCTCAGGGCAGGAATACTCAATAGGTTCATATCGCTGTGTTATTTTTAGTGTATAATTGCGCTGCTCTCAGGGCAGGAATACTCAATAGGTTCATATCGCTGTGTTATTTTTAGTGTATAATTGCGCTGCTCTCAGGGCAGGAATACTCAATAGGTTCATATCGCTGTGTTATTTTTAGTGTATAATTGCGCTGCTCTCAGGGCAGGAATACTCAATAGAATAGATTCATATCGCTGTGTTATTTTTAGTGTATAATGCGCTGCTCTCAGGGCAGGAATACTCAATAGATTCATATCGCTGTGTTATTTTTAGTGTATAATGCGCTGCTCTCAGGGCAGGAATACTCAATAGGTTCATATCGCTGTGTTATTTTTAGTGTATAATGCGCTGCTCTCAGGGCAGGAATACTCAATAGGTTCATATCGCTGTGTTATTTTTAGTGTATAATGCGCTACTCTCAGGGCAGGAATACTCAATAGATTCATATCGCTGTGTTATTTTTAGTGTATAATGCGCTACTCTCAGGGCAGGAATACTCAATAGGTTCATAACACTGTTATTTTTAGTGTATAATGCGCTACTCTCAGGGCAGGAATACTCAATAGATTCATATCACTGTGTTATTTTTAGTGTATAATGCGCTGCTCTCAGGGCAGGAATACTCAATAGATTCATATCGCTGTGTTATTTTTAGTGTATAATGCGCTGCTCTCAGGGCAGGAATACTCAATAGATTCATATCGCTGTGTTATTTTTAGTGTATAATGCACTGAAACTCATAGAGGTTTGGAAAAACTTTAGGATGAGAAAAAGATGACAGCATATTTATTTTTGGGTGAACTATCCTTTTAATATTTGATGCTTTAAAATTGGTACTAATACTCTCTATAGGTAATGCTAATGTTTTACTGTCAGTCTATTTTTCTGTCTTCAGGTAACATTGCTTATGGAGAAAAATGAATGGTAAGTATGAAACTTTTTTTGTCATGTCCTTGTGCTTTTAATTACCTGAATTTACAATGTATTCCGAGTAAACAATATAGCTGAGAAGGATGTAGTCTCCTACAATTATAATATTTAATAGAGCCGTTTGTTATTTGAAAGTAATTTATTGGCCTTTATTTTCTCTAGAAATTTTTATTCTGCGATCTTTGCATTTTACCACAAAAAATCTTCTTTTTTCCCCCATGCAGTCTTACAAATAATGAAATTTGCGGGACTGCATGGAAGCAGCATTGGAAGGATTGGACCCTATACACTTTATATGGAAATTTTTGAATCCCTTTTAGAAAACAAAGAAGTATCTGATGAGGTAACATTTCTCTTGTCTTTCATAATTCAACTTTTGGGTTTCATACATGTATGTAAATGTTTTTTTTTTTTTTTTAATGTATAGGCTAGATCACCCTAGAGCTGCACAATTCTGGATAGGTTGAGCATTAAAGTTTGTTTGTTTGTTTCAAACACAATCACAATTCTCCCACAATTATGAATAGACAACAAAACAAAATAACTTGCAATTTACATGAGGTTCCGATCAAATGTTAATTTCTGCAGTCTATTTAAACATGTTTAATACATTTGAATAAATTATAAAACATATATATTAATAAATAAAAATCAGTTTGAATGCCAGATTCAATGAGTCACTCATAAAGACTTCACTTGTTTAATTACTGGATGAATCAGCGTTTAATAAAGTTATAATGCGCTGCTCTCAGGGCAGGAATACTCAATAGGTTCATATCACTGTGTTATTTTTAGTGTATAATGCACTGCTCTCAGGGCAGGAATACTCAATAGATTCATATCGCTGTGTTATTTTTAGTGTATAATTGCGCTGCTCTCAGGGCAGGAAAACTCAATAGATTCATATCACTGTGTTATTTTTAGTGTATAATGCACTGCTCTCAGGGCAGGAATACTCAATAGATTCATATCGCTGTGTTATTTTTAGTGTATAATTGCGCTGCTCTCAGGGCAGGAATACTCAATAGATTCATATCGCTGTGTTATTTTTAGTGTATAATGCACTGCTCTCAGGGCAGGAATACTCAATAGATTCAAATCACTGTGTTATTTTTAGTGTATAAATGCACTGCTCTCAGGGCAGGAATACTCAATAGATTCATATCGCTGTGTTATTTTTAGTGTAATGCACTGCTCTCAGGGCAGGAAAACTCAATAGATTCATATCGCTGTGTTATTTTTAGTGTATAATTGCGCTGCTCTCAGGGCAGGAATACTCAATAGGTTCATATCGCTGTGTTATTTTTAGTGTATAATGCGCTGCTCTCAGGGCAGGAAAACTCAATAGATTCATATCGCTGTGTTATTTTTAGTGTATAAATGCGCTGCTCTCAGGGCAGGAAAACTCAATAGATTCATATCGCTGTGTTATTTTTAGTGTATAATGCGCTGCTCTCAGGGCAGGAAAACTCAATAGATTCATATCGCTGTGTTATTTTTAGTGTATAATGCGCTGCTCTCAGGGCAGGAAAACTCAATAGATTCATATTGCTGTGTTATTTTTAGTGTATAATGCGCTACTCTCAGGGCAGGAATACTCAATAGGTTCATATCACTGTGTTATTTTTAGTGTATAATGCGCTGCTCTCAGGGAAGGAAAACTCAATAGGTTCATATCGCTGTGTTATTTTTAGTGTATAATGCTCTGCTCTCAGGGCAGGAATACTCAATAGGTTCATATCGCTGTGTTATTTTTAGTGTATAATTGCGCTGCTCTCAGGGCAGGAATACTCAATAGGTTCATATCGCTGTGTTATTTTTAGTGTATAATTGCGCTGCTCTCAGGGCAGGAATACTCAATAGGTTCATATCGCTGTGTTATTTTTAGTGTATAATGCGCTGCTCTCAGGGCAGGAATACTCAATAGATTCATATCGCTGTGTTATTTTTAGTGTATAATGCGCTGCTCTCAGGGCAGGAATACTCAATAGGTTCATATCGCTGTGTTATTTTTAGTGTATAATGCGCTGCTCTCAGGGCAGGAATACTCAATAGGTTCATATCGCTGTGTTATTTTTAGTGTATAATGCGCTACTCTCAGGGCAGGAATACTCAATAGATTCATATCGCTGTGTTATTTTTAGTGTATAATGCGCTACTCTCAGGGCAGGAATACTCAATAGGTTCATAACACTGTTATTTTTAGTGTATAATGCGCTACTCTCAGGGCAGGAATACTCAATAGATTCATATCACTGTGTTATTTTTAGTGTATAATGCGCTGCTCTCAGGGCAGGAATACTCAATAGATTCATATCGCTGTGTTATTTTTAGTGTATAATGCGCTGCTCTCAGGGCAGGAATACTCAATAGATTCATATCGCTGTGTTATTTTTAGTGTATAATGCACTGAAACTCATAGAGGTTTGGAAAAACTTTAGGATGAGAAAAAGATGACAGCATATTTATTTTTGGGTGAACTATCCTTTTAATATTTGATGCTTTAAAATTGGTACTAATACTCTCTATAGGTAATGCTAATGTTTTACTGTCAGTCTATTTTTCTGTCTTCAGGTAACATTGCTTATGGAGAAAAATGAATGGTAAGTATGAAACTTTTTTTGTCATGTCCTTGTGCTTTTAATTACCTGAATTTACAATGTATTCCGAGTAAACAATATAGCTGAGAAGGATGTAGTCTCCTACAATTATAATATTTAATAGAGCCGTTTGTTATTTGAAAGTAATTTATTGGCCTTTATTTTCTCTAGAAATTTTTATTCTGCGATCTTTGCATTTTACCACAAAAAATCTTCTTTTTTCCCCCATGCAGTCTTACAAATAATGAAATTTGCGGGACTGCATGGAAGCAGCATTGGAAGGATTGGACCCTATACACTTTATATGGAAATTTTTGAATCCCTTTTAGAAAACAAAGAAGTATCTGATGAGGTAACATTTCTCTTGTCTTTCATAATTCAACTTTTGGGTTTCATACATGTATGTAAATGTTTTTTTTTTTTTTTTTAATGTATAGGCTAGATCACCCTAGAGCTGCACAATTCTGGATAGGTTGAGCATTAAAGTTTGTTTGTTTGTTTCAAACACAATCACAATTCTCCCACAATTATGAATAGACAACAAAACAAAATAACTTGCAATTTACATGAGGTTCCGATCAAATGTTAATTTCTGCAGTCTATTTAAACATGTTTAATACATTTGAATAAATTATAAAACATATATATTAATAAATAAAAATCAGTTTGAATGCCAGATTCAATGAGTCACTCATAAAGACTTCACTTGTTTAATTACTGGATGAATCAGCGTTTAATAAAGTTATAATGCGCTGCTCTCAGGGCAGGAATACTCAATAGGTTCATATCACTGTGTTATTTTTAGTGTATAATGCACTGCTCTCAGGGCAGGAATACTCAATAGATTCATATCGCTGTGTTATTTTTAGTGTATAATTGCGCTGCTCTCAGGGCAGGAAAACTCAATAGATTCATATCACTGTGTTATTTTTAGTGTATAATGCACTGCTCTCAGGGCAGGAATACTCAATAGATTCATATCGCTGTGTTATTTTTAGTGTATAATTGCGCTGCTCTCAGGGCAGGAATACTCAATAGATTCATATCGCTGTGTTATTTTTAGTGTATAATGCACTGCTCTCAGGGCAGGAATACTCAATAGATTCAAATCACTGTGTTATTTTTAGTGTATAAATGCACTGCTCTCAGGGCAGGAATACTCAATAGATTCATATCGCTGTGTTATTTTTAGTGTAATGCACTGCTCTCAGGGCAGGAAAACTCAATAGATTCATATCGCTGTGTTATTTTTAGTGTATAATTGCGCTGCTCTCAGGGCAGGAATACTCAATAGGTTCATATCGCTGTGTTATTTTTAGTGTATAATGCGCTGCTCTCAGGGCAGGAAAACTCAATAGATTCATATCGCTGTGTTATTTTTAGTGTATAAATGCGCTGCTCTCAGGGCAGGAAAACTCAATAGATTCATATCGCTGTGTTATTTTTAGTGTATAATGCGCTGCTCTCAGGGCAGGAAAACTCAATAGATTCATATCGCTGTGTTATTTTTAGTGTATAATTGCGCTGCTCTCAGGGCAGGAATACTCAATAGGTTCATATCGCTGTGTTATTTTTAGTGTATAATGCGCTACTCTCAGGGCAGGAATACTCAATAGGTTCATATCGCTGTGTTATTTTTAGTGTATAATTGCGCTGCTCTCAGGGCAGGAATACTCAATAGGTTCATATCGCTGTGTTATTTTTAGTGTATAATTGCGCTGCTCTCAGGGCAGGAATACTCAATAGGTTCATATCGCTGTGTTATTTTTAGTGTATAATTGCGCTGCTCTCAGGGCAGGAATACTCAATAGAAGATTCATATCGCTGTGTTATTTTTAGTGTATAATGCGCTGCTCTCAGGGCAGGAATACTCAATAGATTCATATCGCTGTGTTATTTTTAGTGTATAATGCGCTGCTCTCAGGGCAGGAATACTCAATAGGTTCATATCGCTGTGTTATTTTTAGTGTATAATGCGCTGCTCTCAGGGCAGGAATACTCAATAGGTTCATATCGCTGTGTTATTTTTAGTGTATAATGCGCTGCTCTCAGGGCAGGAATACTCAATAGATTCATATCGCTGTGTTATTTTTAGTGTATAATGCGCTGCTCTCAGGGCAGGAATACTCAATAGGTTCATATCGCTGTGTTATTTTTAGTGTATAATGCGCTGCTCTCAGGGCAGGAATACTCAATAGGTTCATATCGCTGTGTTATTTTTAGTGTATAATGCGCTACTCTCAGGGCAGGAATACTCAATAGATTCATATCGCTGTGTTATTTTTAGTGTATAATGCGCTACTCTCAGGGCAGGAATACTCAATAGGTTCATAACACTGTTATTTTTAGTGTATAATGCGCTACTCTCAGGGCAGGAATACTCAATAGATTCATATCGCTGTGTTATTTTTAGTGTATAATGCGCTGCTCTCAGGGCAGGAATACTCAATAGATTCATATCGCTGTGTTATTTTTAGTGTATAATGCGCTGCTCTCAGGGCAGGAATACTCAATAGGTTCATAACACTGTTATTTTTAGTGTATAATGCGCTACTCTCATGGCAGGAATACTCAATAGATTTATATCGCTGTGTTATTTTTAGTGTATAATGCGCTGCTCTCAGGGCAGGAATACTCAATAGGTTCATAACACTGTGTTATTTTTAGTGTATAATGCACTGCTCTCAGGGCAGGAATACTCAATAGGTTCATATCGCTGTGTTATTTTTAGTGTATAATGTGCTACTCTCAGGGCAGGAATACTCAATAGGTTCATATCGCTGTGTTATTTTTAGTGTATAATTGCGCTGCTCTCAGGGCAGGAATACTACAATAGGTTCATATTAGGGATGCACCGAATATTCGGCCACCAGTGAGCCTTCTTGCACAAACCCTGTCCAAGATCGAAGAGGTATACCTAATAGATGGGGCGGAGTTACGCTATGCAAAATCCACAGACCCATGGCATTTCTTTGCCATTGGGTCGTTTTGTAATACTCAAAGTTTGCTTTCTAGCGAAAACCCCCATTCGTCATGTGACGATGTCATCATAAAATAAGCAGTTAAATGTTTATTTTAGATGTATCAGTCATCTTACATCAGTAAAATAATTCAACTTCATTATCCACAAAAGTCAAAACAATGTATATAGTGTATATAGTATGGAATCTGCGGTCGTCATAAGAGAGCGACAAAGATGATGACGACCCGGAAGCCAGTTACCTTATCTGGATGACAGTGCATTGTTCAAGGAAGTTGAGATCGGCGGTTGAAAGTCAGTCAGGTGAGTACCTCAGCGGAGCTCCGCTTGAAGACTCCCGTGATTTATTGTTTTATCCGGGCAAAAATAGTGTTACTGCTGCGTTTGATTCAGTCGCGCTCTGGATTATAAGTGAAGCATTGTATCCTCGTTATGGTGGATTGCGGA
>JAQIUQ010005686.1:0-12840 GCA_030378365.1 Hybognathus amarus | reverse complement strand
CCGAGCGAGTGAGTGCGTGAGTGAGCCAGCCAGCCAGCTGAGCGAGTGAGCGAAAGCCAAGCGAGCCAGTGAGCCAGCGAAGCCAGCCGAGCGAGCCAGTGAGTGAGTGAGTGAGTGAGTGAGTGTGAGTGAGTGTGTAGTGAGCGAGTGAGTGAGTGAGTGAGTGAGTGAGTGAGTGAGTGAGTGCAGTGAGTGAGTGAGTGAGTGAGTGGTGAGTGTAGCGAGTGTGAAGTAGTGAGTGAGCGATGAGTGATGCGAGCGAGTGAGCGATGCGCGAGCGAGCGACGAGCGAGTGTGAGCATGAAGTGAGTGAGTAGCGAGTATGAGCGAGTGAGTGAGATGAGTGAGTGAGTGAGTGAGTAGTGAGTATGAGCGAGCGAGTGAGCAGCCAGTGAGTGATGAGTGAGCGTGAGTGAGCGAGCGAGTGAGTGAGTGAGCGAGTGTGAGTGATGCGAGCGAGCCGAGCGCAGCGAGCGAGTGGAGTGAGTGTGAGTGACGAGTGAGTGAGTGTAGTGAGCGCAGCGAGTGAGTGAGCGAGTGAGTGAGTGAGTGCGTGAGTGAGTGAGTGAGTGAGTGAGAGTGAGCGAGCTGAGTGAGTGAGTGTGAGTGAGTGAGTGAGTGAGTGAGTGAGTGAGTGAGTATGAGTGAGTGAGTGAGTATGAGTGAGTGAGTGAGTGAGTGAGTGAGTATGAGTGAGTGAGTGAGTGAGTGAGTGTAGTATGAGTGAGTGTGTATGAGTGAGTGTGTATGAGTGCGTGTGTGAGATGAGTGAGTGAGTAGTGAGTGAGTGAGTGAGTGAGTAGTGAGTGAGTGAGTATGAGTGAGTGAGTATGAGTGAGTGTAGTGAGTGAGTGAGTGTGAGTGAGTGAGTGAGTGAGTGAGTGAGTGAGTGAGTGAGTGAGTGAGTGTGAGATGAGTGAGTGAGAGTGAGTGAGTGAGTGAGTGAGTGTGAGTGAGTGAGTGAGTGAGTGAGTGAGTGAGTGAGTATGAGTGAGTGAGTATGAGTGAGTGAGTGAGTGAGTGAGTGAGTGAGTGATGAGTGAGTGAGTGAGTGAGTGAGTGAGTGAGTGAGCATGAGTGAGTGAGCAGAGTGAGTGAGTGAGTGAGTGAGTGAGTGAGTGAGTGAGTGAGTGAGTGAGTGAGTGAGTGAGTGAGTGAGTGAGCTGAGTGAGTGAGTGAGTGAGTGAGTGAGTGAGTGAGTGAGTGAGTGAGTGAGTGAGATGAGTGAGTGAGTGAGTGAGTGAGTGAGTGAGATGAGTGAGTGAGTGAGTGAGTGAGTGAGTGCAGTGAGTGAGTGAGTGAGTGAGTGAGATGAGTGAGTGAGTATGAGTGAGTGAGTGAGTGAGTGAGTGAGTGAGTGAGTGAGTGAGTGAGTATGAGTGAGTGAGTGAGTGAGTATGAGTGAGTGAGCATGAGTGAGTGAGTGAGTGAGTGAGTGAGTGAGTCATGAGTGAGTGAGTGAGTGAGTATGAGTGAGTGAGTATGCGTGAGTGAGCATGAGTGAGTGAGTGAGTGAGTGAGTGAGTGAGTGAGTGAGTGAGTGAGTGAGCATGAGTGAGCATGAGTGGGCATGAGTGAGTGAGTGAGTGAGTGAGTGAGTGAGTGAGTGAGTAGAGTGAGTGAGTAGTAGTGAGCAGTGAGTGAGCGTGTAGTGAGCATGAGTGAGTGAGTGAGTGAGTGAGTGAGTGAGTAGTGAGTGAGTGAGTATGAGTGAGTGAGTGAGTGAGTGAGTGAGTGAGTGAGTGAGTGAGTGAGTGAGTGTGTGAGTGAGTGAGTGAGTGAGTGAGTGAGTGAGTGAGTGAGTGAGCATGAGTGAGTGAGTGAGTGAGTGTAGTGCGTGAGTGAGTATGAGTGAGTGAGTGAGTGAGTGAGTGAGTGAGTGAGTGAGTATGAGTGAGTGAGCATGAGTGAGTATGAGTGAGTGAGTGAGTGAGTGAGTGAGTGAGTGAGTGAGTGAGTGAGTGAGTGAGTATGAGTGAGTGAGTATGAGTGAGTGAGCATGAGTGAGTGAGTGAGTGAGTGAGTGAGTGAGTGAGTGAGTGAGTGAGTGAGTGAGTGAGTGAGCATGAGTGAGCATGAGTGAGCATGAGTGAGTGAGTGAGTGAGTCAGTGAGTGAGTGAGTGAGTGAGTGAGTGAGTGAGTGAGTGAGTGAGTGAGCATGAGTGAGTGAGTGAGTGAGTGAGTGAGTCAGTGAGTGAGTGAGTGAGTGAGTGAGTGAGTGAGTGAGTGAGTGAGTGAGTGAGTGAGTGAGTGAGTGAGTGAGCGAGCGAGCGTGTCGAGTGAGCTGAGTGAGTATGAGTGAGTGAGCATGAGTGAGTGAGTGAGTGAGTGAGTGAGTGAGTGAGTGAGTGAGTGAGTGAGTGAGTGTGTGAGTGAGTGAGTGAGTGAGTGAGTGAGTGAGTGAGTGAGTGAGTATGAGTGAGTGAGCGATGAGTGAGTGAGAGAGTGAGTATGAGTGAGTGAGTGAGTGAGTGAGTATGAGTGAGTGAGTATGAGTGAGTGAGCATGAGTGAGTGAGTGAGTGAGTGAGTGAGTGAGTGTGTGTGTTTGCGAGTAAGTGAGTGAATGTGTGAGTGTGAGAGAGAGTGTAAATACATGTGTTGTTACTATTGTTATTGCTATTATTAATCATTATTTATTACAATCAGTCAATTAAACCTCTTTTTTTAAGCGTTAATCTCATCAACACTATCCCACAGCAAGAAGAATGAATGTATGAACCCTATTCTACAGGATGAAAACCAGACGAAACAGATCTGCACCTCAGTCACGTGAGATATGACAGAGAAACCTGTGAGAAATATAAAAACCTGAAAACTGAAAAGAAATAAATCTTGGCACTGCTGTTAATCATTATTCCAGTCAAACGTGTTTGTGTAGTGTCTGTGAACGCAGAACAACAGTAATGTGACGTCCATATGGACTGAATCCAGTAGCATCTGGTAAAGCTCACCTAATGTTTATCTCCGAGTTCATTTCATATTCTGCTGATGTGAAACTACTCACTCAATATTTATCACACTGCATAACACCGGCCACAGGTTCCATGAATGTCAATGATCTGTTGTCAGAGTAATTGACTCCAGCCCAGCTGTAATAACCTCAGCTACAGTGTCATACTGTAATACTGGCCCGGATCTTAATTTGATTAGCGAAGCCACACAGATGAAACACGAGGCGGCTCTGACTGAAATCATGTTGTTCGTTGATGCATCAGCCACTTCATCCTGAATATACTTCACGCCTGAGGCATTTTAAAGAGAAATTTCGTCAATCAAAAAGATGTTCACTTCAAAAGAGTGTTGGGGAAATGACTACAAGAAAGAATGGAGACTGCAGTCATGTTGATCAATTAATGACGGAGCCGTAAAGGCATGAGATTAAATGCAAATTAATTGGCTGGCCTTTTGAGATTATCTGGCACAGTTATCCGTTGATATCTCAAAATGGCCAAATACCAGCCTGTTAATCAGCCTAGTCGATCATTCAGGTTCCCAAGTGAAAAAGACGTACAATTAAGTGTACTAAAAATTTACTTAAATGTTTTTAGTACAATACAAATATAATGTAATGCATTTTTAATACGCTTAATTGGACGTATTTTTCACCTGGGTTAACTTTTTTCCTTGCCAGTGTAAAAAAATAAATAAAAAAAAAAATCACAAAACTTTCATGTCCCCAAGAATATTTTGTATTAAAATCTGAACAAACAATAGATCAAAAATAAATAAATAAATAAATAAAATGAATAATAACTTCATTATTTTGTTTATCAACACTTGAATGTGGTAACATTTCATAAAAAAAGAACAACATTTTGAACAAAAATACTTAGAAAAGCACGGATTTGTCAAAGACTTCATCCGGACGGGATTCAGAACAATCGAATCTCATCAAAACCTCAAAGCTTCAGTCGTTTCCTCTTCATGTGTTCAACATTTCATTCAGTAACGATAGACAGTTTTGATTTATATGCGGTTTAATCCCCTGGGAACCAAGGTGTATTTGAGGTCCTTGAGATGTTCTAACATGCCCTGACATTTGTACTTTTTTCATTTGCTTATAAACATATTAATGGCACAGGTGATATTACACTATATTTAGCACAAACTAGGGCTACCATAATATGTGAGCAACATGTATGTATATGCAAATGGGCATGAACAGGCATTATTTCATTACAGACATGAACATTATATGAGTACAGTAGTATAAATTAAGGTCTTTAATGAAAACATTCCAGGATTTTCTCCATATAATGGATTTCGCTGGGAACCAAACGGTTCAAGGTCCAAATGAGAGTTTCAGTGCAGCTTCAAAGGGCTTTAAATCGACACCAGACGACTAATAAGGGTCTTATCAAGCGAAACGATCGCTCATTTAAAAAATAAATAACAAAGTTTAAGTTTTATAACCACAAATGCTCGCCTTGCTCTGTTCTGTGATGCGCGTTCGTGACTCTCCTGTTCAAACTCGTTCATCAAAATGAACAAATCTTTTCTGAGTCATGACTCCGAAGGGTCCTAGATAAGACCCTTATTCCTCGTCTGGTGTCGTTTAAAGCCCTTTGGAAGCTGCACTGAAACTCTCATTTGGACCTTGAACCATTTGGTTCCCATTGAAGTCCATTATATGGAGAAAATCCTGGAATGTTTTTATCAAAAACCTTAATTTCTTTTTGACTGAAGAAAGAAAGACGTGGACATCTTGGATGACATGGGGGTGAGTAAATTATCAGCAAAAGTTTTTTTTAAAAGTGAACTAGTCCTTTAAAACATATGAGCTGACCGCTATAGTCTAATCTACATCTATGAGAAGAACAAGCAGAAGAGATCAGATCCATGACCAGGACGCCCAGGACTCACTCTCCACCAGATAACATCACCTGAACCCACGGTGGTCCGGCGTTAAACCCAAACCCCCAGATCAAATGCTCTCTATTACAGCACTAGCATCTGATTTGGACCGTTCACTGAGGAGCAGAAGAATTAATTAAATGCTGTAAAAAATAATTAGGAGTCATCCATAATTCATCCGTGGAAATGTAAACTCATGAATCTTTCATGATCCAAGATATTACTGAAAATCAGTTTTGAGTAGGGGAAAAAATGATAAAACGTGGGCCATCTCTAAAAGCTCGGAGCGGAGATGTTATTTAAAGCAGGGACCTAGAAGATTGCTTTCTGAATCCTGAAGACATAATAAGCACAGAAAGAAAACGGCAGCAGAGGTCTCCATCGGCGGATCTCTTATAAGACTAATCCGCATATCAGAAATCTGCAGCAGTGCAAATGTTAGAGGAGGCGGACTAGATTTATGTGCTGTGTCAAAAACGCCATTATATAGAGAGGAACTCAAACAAGAGGTTCATATGTCATTTGTAAGTACACTGAGGAATGTAGCGCTTCTAAAACCAAAGCAAAAGAGTATTAAAGGGGTCATTTTTATACACATTCATGGCAGTTTTTGCCTGGTCTGCTTATGTTTCTTGCACAAAAAAGGTAAAAAGGTTTTAAAAATGACTGAACATTTAAGACTTGAGTCTTTGAGATATGCGTCACATATATGATTGGGTAATCAATCATAGTTCACACTTGCATCCATCACTTACAAGTTGCTGAACACAGAATAATATGTGCTGATATGCTGAACTTGACACAGTGTTGCTTAAACAGCAGCGGCGGACCTTCATCTGGATAGATTGCATGATTCAATCGCACAAATGAAAAGAGAAAGACATTACATATTACAGTATGTTTAATAAGCTGTACTGTCTTAAGGATATTGGTCATGTCAGTTTGCCTTGAGTTGAGTTGTTTGTCCACTCAATATCATATCACAATTTTATTTTTATTTATTATATTTAAATAAAAAGAAATTAGGGAAGACATATTTTCAAAATATTGTATAAGTGTTACTATAAATATAATAATTACTAGATTCAGACGCACAATTAAATTTAATTTAAAAAACAGTTGTAGGTGGCCCTCACTCAGGTCATGGGGTCTATACGACCCTAATCAACTTTTACTTAATAATTTAGAGACTTTACTAGATCAGACGCACAATTAATGCAAAATATCAATTAAATTAAATTTAAAAAAACAGTTTTAGGTAGCCCTCAATCAGGTCATGGGGTCTATACGACCCAATCGACTTTTACTCAATAAAAAAAAAGGTTCCCTTCATCTCAGTGGAATAAAGATTTTGTGACTTTTTATACATTATCTATCTATACACACAAAAAAAAACCTAGATTTTAATTTTTTGGCTTGATATGGTTGTTCTGAAGGTATATACATTTTTTTTTTACACTTTTGGTCTTCGGGGTCAATATGAGCCCACATTGAAATGAATGGGAAATGTGAAAAAAAATGATATATATATATATATATATATATATTTTTTTTTTTTTTTTTTCATGTGTCAAAAATAAATAAATAAATAAATCCAGCATAAATCTGAAAATTTTTACACAGAAATGAAGGCCTAGTACTAGAGCATAAATGCAATGTATCATAAAATAATATTATATGTCATATGCAAGCTAATGGTGTAGTTGAGGAATTGTGTGGTATATGGATACAAAAGTACTTTATATCTCCAAAAACACAGCATTAATGAATAGATAAGAAGTAAACAAAAAAATATATATATTATTTGTATGATTAAAAATTTATATTTTTTGTACAATTACTCAATCAATTGTTGGGGTTCGTATAGACCTCTAGAGCCCAGAAGTGTAAACAGGAAACAAAGACCATTTGAAGGTTAAATAGGGAGCATATGCAAGATTTTGTGGCCAAAACTGGTACTTAGTCAAGGGACTTAAGGTTGCCAGATATGCTGCAGGATACAGCAGGAACGTACAGTAGGCTGCTAAAGAAGCTTCAAATGTGCAAGTGTTGAGTCCTACACAGTGAGTTTTTTTTTCTGTTATTATTTATTTCGGACTTTGTCACAAAGTATTTCGAGTTTTTTTTTTGGCTTCGCAACATTAGACATTTTTTTCATCCGATTCCGAGCACGTTCGTATCCTGCAGCTGTGGTAACTACAGAAGACCTGGCAACCCGGATGCCGCAACACTGCTGACTCCGTGATTGGTAGATTCGGTGGAGGGTGACGCATCAGACCAAAACACAACATGACAACATCAGTCGAGGGCTGCAACTACACTTTTTAAATGACAATATCCTGGCCGGACTACTGTTGTCAGTGATATCAGTGTTTGAAATGAACATGATTTCTTAATGTCTAGTGACATATCAGGGAAAATGTATGATTAGTTGAAATAAATTTCTTGCATACAGCTCCTTTAAATAAAAAATGTGTTTGTGTTTATAAAGACAGGAATAGTCATCACAGCATAAACAGGAGAAGATGAGGAACGTGTTTGTAAAGTTGACAGCGTGTGGGTGGTGATAACTGAGGATTTCAAGTCAGCACTTCAACTCAACACCTTTGGTACCTGTATCTAGCTTGCCAAGCATTCAGTTTCAACCATGCATCTCAGAGCTAATGAAACACTCTTCAGGCCCAGACACAGAGCAGTACTGATGAAACCCAACAAAGTCATGGAGCTTCAACAACTCTCACCATTATCCAGCAACTAACAGATCTCTCTCTTTATATTTCCCACCAAATGATGGATCTTCTCATGAATGCCAGGCGATGAGTCTTTCAATGTGCATGTCAGACCGTAAAGCTGGAGGCGTTCATGTGTCGCCAACTGAATCTATCAGTGTTTCTTCTTCCTCCTCCTTAGAGAACAGTTTGAATATTGCAGATAATTTGTGTAACACTGAAAGGCGAGCCAAATTTCCATTTTCCCAGAATACCCCCGCAAATGCATGTGATAGACATTTCACTTCAACAGAACATTGCTGTCATCTGTCCTTAAGTATATCATCATCTAAAAAGTTCTCATAAAGTCATCAGTCTAGATAAACAAGTTGTCCACATACAGTAGTATGCTTGCCAGAGTTGATGGAGTTCATCATGGTATAATACAGCTCTGGCAAACATGCCTTGTGAATTCTGTATGTGCGGATCATGTGACTTGTGTTTATTTGCCTAAGTTACTTCCTATGTTTTAGGCTTGGCATAGGATGACGAGAACTGAGGGATTTGAAATGTTATAAAAGTGAACGTTACTCAACTTCGAAATGTAATTTAACGGGTGAGGTATTTTCACTGAACAAATGTATTGCCTTATGTATCTCTCTAACAGAGCTCATTGTAAACCATTATCTATTGTAAAGCCTCATTTCATTATACTTGTTGAAGTGATGTACGTACATTTATTTTCAATGAAGTATCGTGTCTATTAATGGGTAAAGCTCCAGTAGCGTCTTCAGCTTAAGATTAAGATTCTTGCCATCTAAACTTTGTGTGTGTATATATATATATATATATATATATATATATATATATATATATATATATATATATATATATATACACACATATACATACATCTATATATGAAGAGTTCAGATGCAAAAGCCTCTAAATGCCATTTGAAAATTTCTTCTAAATTACTCATTTTTATCAAGCTTGTATATTTAAGTTCAGTAATTTCACTTAAATGACAATTAATAGGTAATCTTCATTGCCATTTAAGTGAAATTACTGAACTTAAATATACAAGCTTCATAAAAATGATCATTTTAGAAGAAAATTTCAATTGCATCTGAACTTCTTCATATATATATATATATATATATATATATATATATATATATATATATATATATATATATATATATATATATATATATATATATTAAACCTATAGTAAATGTTTTATGAGCAGTAGGATAATGTTTTTCAGGATAATCCAAAATACCTTAGAACATCCTAGCAACACCATAGCAACCACCCAGAACACCCTGACAACCTCCCAAAATACCATAGAACACCATAGAAACACCATAGCAACCACCCAGAACACCCTAGCAACCTCACAAAATACCTTAGAACACCCTAGCAACACCATAGCAACCACCAAGAACACCCTAGCAACCTCCCAAAATACCTTCAGTACACCCTAGCAACCACCCAGAACACCCTAAGCGACCTCCCAAAATACCTTAGTACACAAAAGAGGAGGACATGCATCCTCTGTTCTGTGGATGTCAGTGTGTAAATGCCAAATATGTCCGCTATACAGAGGAAGGCATCATAAAACACACGTGGGGATCAGGAGAGCCTAAAAGATGAAATGACTACGACTCATTTGATCCCACTAGCGTTTTAATCCGCGGCCCCAGTGGAGGTTCCTCTATTGCCGTACATTTGTTGTCCCTGTTCTTTTCTCTACACACACAGACGCTCTCGAACCTGAAGTGCTAAAACTATTCCAGTTTAACACAAACAACAAAGGGAAGCGTAATTCCTCTGGTGGTGCTCTCCATTATACAGCCATTCACAACGGCAATACAGACACTTAGCTTTATATTTATCAAACTGTGTCTTTATTTGGCCGAAGACAACGCGAGGTGTAATTAAATTTGGTCAGGCTTGTCCAGAACAATAGCTATTTGTTTGTGGTGTTCAATTTTCCAAGTGCTGTGAAAACACAAAGCGAAGCGAGAACATTTAATTGAACAGAGATTGGTTGGGTTGCCGGTTATTGTGCGGACAGCAGTCAGAGCTGTCGGATGTAGACAGTGAAATAATAGGCGACATTGTAAAAGGAAGAGAGCTTTAATAAGAGGTTGCCATGTCGACACACATATCAACAAGGGAATTCATTGGAAAGTCCCACAGCAGTTCTTGATTTAAAAGCAAACAGGGATACTTCACCTCTGGAAAGATGAATGTGTATTTCAAATGGGTAATTCATGTAAAAGAAATGTGAAATTATTTTCGAATTTGGAGCTTTCTTAGACTGAGAAAAGTCAGAAAATGTATTTTTGGCTTATGTGGATGAAAGACAACAATTCCCAGAATGCACTTGCCTCGCTGCCCTCAGGAGGCCACGCCTACCGATAACAGAGCGCATTAGTTAAACAACAAGTCTAGGCTACTAGTGCTAGTCTGCTCAAAATGTGTTTCGAGATTGCCCAAAATGTTCGGCGATTCCGGCTTTTGCGGTTCTACAGTCGCCATTCATCATGTTTCCTGTGGCGAGCGGGACAAGTGAGGGCATCAAAATGAACAAAATCTTTTTCCCGAGTCAATTCGTCTCGTTTCATTCATTGAATGAACCAAATGACTCAGAAAAAGATTCGTTCATTTTGATAAACGAGTTTGAACAGGTGAGTCACGAACGCGCATCACAGAACAGAGCAAGGCGAGCATTTGAGCTTATAAAACTTAAACTTTGTTATTTTTTTTTTAAAAATGAGCGATCGTTTCGCTTGATAAGACCCTTATTCATTGTCTGGAATCATTTGAAGCCCTTTGAACAAATTGCAGTTTGCACAAAAGACGATATTTTGAAGAACGTTGCTATAACCAAACAGCTAAAGTGGCCAATGATGCCCATAGTATATTTTTTGTGGAAGTCAATGGCTATTCCAGATGCAAACCAGCATCTCCTCTGGGAAATCTGGACAGACAGCACTTGGCCACAACTCTGACATTGTTCTAACTTTAATTCAAAGAATTAACCTGTTCCTGAAGTTGCTAAGTGCTTGAACATTTTCATTTTCAGTTATTCCTTCATCTTAGAGTTTGATTTGCATTTAAATGGTGGCGGACAGACATGGCACTTCGCAGCACTGATAGAGTATTCACTGGCATCACATGTGACATTTTCTGACAATTACATTTTCTCAGGTAAATTACAGAGAGGACCTCTCTTTCAGGCCTTTCTGCCTGTGAAGAACCATCTTCATAAGTCACCAGCAATGAGCTGCTTGAATGAGAAAATTAGTAAAGGCACATAAAGGATAAGGGTGAAATAGTGCCGTCAGGCTGATTTTACCTCATTCAGCTTTAGTTATTCTCATATTAATATCTGGTTACCGCATCTGTTGCATAGTGCTCAACAGGCCTCTTGATCTGTATAAATGAAAGCATTATACGCAAACAGAAACTCAGCAACAATTATCATATGCAATGGTTTTGAAAGTATAATCATTGACTTAATCATAGTTAATAATCATAACTTGACTGATCCTGTGAGTAAATGGTCATTCTCAATATTCTCATTTAGTACAGCAAAGTCAAACATTTTGTATTTCTATCATACTTAATTAAATATATATATATCAATTAATGCGAGGAATTTTTAATTGCTATGGCAGCTTGTTTCTGCCGCAGAATGAAAATATTAAAAAAGGAATTTATTTCTCAGAATTGCGAGATGTAAAGTCACAATTGTGAGATATAAAGTCAGAATTGCGAGATATAAAGTCAGAATTGCGAGATATAAAGTCAGAGAATTGCGAGATATAAAGTCGAGAATTGCGAGATATAAAGTCAGAATTGCGTGATATAAAGTCAGAATTGGGTGATATAAAGTCAGAATTGCGAGATATAAAGTCAGAATTGTGACATATAAAGTCAGAATTGCGTGATATAAAGTCAGAATTGCGAGATATAAAGTCAGAATTGCGAGATATAAAGTCAGAATTGCGAGATATAAAGTCAGAATTGCGAGATATAAAGTCAGAATTGCGAGATATAAAGTCAGAATTGCGTGATATAAAGTCAGAATTGGGTGATATAAAGTCAGAATTGGGTGATATAAAGTCAGAATTGGGTGATATAAAGTCAGAATTGCGAGATATAAAGTCAGAATTGTGACATATAAAGTCAGAATTGCAAGATATAAAGTCAGAATTGTGAGATATAAAGTCAGAATTGCAAGATATAAAGTCAGAATTGCGTGATATAAAGTCAGAATTGGGTGATATAAAGTCAGAATTGCGAGATATAAAGTCAGAATTGTGACATATAAAGTCAGAAATTGCGAGATATAAAGTCAGAATTGTGAAGATATAAAGTCAGAATTGGGTGATATAAAGTCAGAATTGGGTGATATAAAGTCAGAATTGTGAGATATAAAGTCAGAATTGGGTGATATAAAGTCAGAATTGCGAGATATAAAGTCAGAATTGCGTGTATATAAAGTCAGAATTGGGTGATATAAAGTCAGAATTGCGAGATATAAAGTCAGAATTGTGACATATAAAGTCAGAATCTGCAAGATATAAAGTCAGAATTGGGTGATATAAAGTCAGAATTGCTGAGATATAAAGTCAGAATTGTGACATATAAAGTCAGAATTGCGAGATATAAAGTCAGAATTGCCAAGACATAAAGTCAGAATTGTGAAATATAAAGTCAGAATTGTGAGATATAAAGTCAGAATTGCGAGATATAAAGTCAGAATTGCGAGATATAAAGTCAAAATTGGGTGATATAAAGTCAGACATTGCGAGATATAAAGTCAGAATTGTGACATATAAAGTCAGAATTGCGAGATATAAAGTCAGAACTGCGAGATATAAAGTCAGTAATTGCTGAGTATAAAGTCAGAATTTGCGCGAATATAAAGTCAGAATTGCGTGATATAAAGTCAGAATTGCAACATATAAAGTCAGAATGGTTGTCAGAAAGTATATAAAGTTAAGAATTGCGTGATATAGTCAGTAATATGTGAGATATAAAGTCAGAATTGTGTAGATATAAAGTCAGAATTTGCGCGATATAAAGTAATAGAATTGCGTGATATAAATAATTGCTGCGAATATAAAGTCAGAATTGCGCGATATAAAGTAGAAATTGTGTGATATAAAGTCAGAATTGCGAGATAATAAAGTCAAAATTGCAAGATATATTTGCAATTGTGTGTTGTAAAGTCAGAATTGTAAAATATAAAGTC
>JAQIUQ010005685.1:0-11626 GCA_030378365.1 Hybognathus amarus | reverse complement strand
GTAAGTGAGTGAATGTGTGAGTGTGAGAGAGAGTGTAAATACATGTGTTGTTACTATTGTTATTGCTATTATTAATCATTATTTATTACAATTAGTCAATTAACCCTCTTTTTAAGTGGTTACATCTCATCAACACTATCCCACAGCAAGAGAATGAATGTATGAACCCTATTCTACAGGATGAAAACTGATAAAACAGATCTGCACCTCAGTCACTGTGAGATATGACAGAGAAACCTGTGAGAAATATAAAAACCTGAAAACTGAAAAGAAATAAATCTTGGCACTGCTGTTAATCATTATTCCAGTTAAAACGTGTTTGTGTAGGTCTGGTGAATCAGAACAACAGTATGGTTACGCCATATGGACTGAATCCAGAGCATCTGTAAAATCCACCTAATGTTTATCTCTGGTAATTATTTCATATTCTGCTGATGTGAAACTACTCACTCAATATTTATCACACTGCATAACACTGGCCACAGGTTCCATGAATGTCAATGATCTGTTGTCAGAGAAATTGACTCCAGCCCAGCTGAATAAGACTCAGCTACAGTGTCATACTGTATACTGGCCCGGGATCTTAATTCGATTAGCGGAGCCACAGCAGTATGAAACCCGAGAGCGGTCTCGAACTGAGAATCATGTTGTTCGTTATGCATCAGCCACTTCATCCTGAATATACTTCACGCCTGAGGCATTTTAAAGAGAAATTTCGTCAATCAAAAAGATGTTCGCTTCAAAAGCGTGTTGGGGAAATGACAACAAGAAAGAATGGAGACTGCAGTTATGTTGATCAATTAATGACGGAGCCGTAAAGGCATGAGATTAAATGCAAATTAATTGGCTGGCCTTTTGAGATTATCTGGCACAGTTATCCGTTGATATCTCAAAATGGCCAAATACCCAGCCTGTTAATCAGCCTAGTCGATCATTAGGTTCCCCAAGTGAAAAAGACGTACAATTAAGTGTACTAAAAATTTACTTAAATGTTTTTAGTACAATACAAATATAATGTAATGCATTTTTAAATACGCTTAATTGGACGTATTTTTCAGCCTGGGTGAGCTCGTTTTCCTTGCCAGTGTAAAAAAAAAAAAGAAATAAAGCGGCAAAACTCTTCATGTCCCCAAGAAAATATTGTATTATAAAATCTCCAACAAACAATATAGATCAGAAATAAATAAATAAGTGAATCTGAATAATAACTTCATTATTTTGTTTATCAACACTTGAATGTGGGTACATTTCATAAAAAAGAACAACATTTTGAACAAATACTAGAAAAGCACGGATTTGTCAAAGACTTTATCGGAAGGGATTCAGAACAATCGAATCCATCAAAACCTTAAAGCTTCAGTCGTTTCCTCTTCATGTGTTCAACATTTTATTCAGTAAATAGACAGTTTTGATTTATATGCGGTTTAATCCCCTGGGAACCAAGGTGTATTTGAGGTCCTTGAGATGTTTTAACATGCCCTGACATTTGTACTTTTTTCATTTGCTTATAAACATATTAATGGCACAGGTGATATTACACTATATTTAGCACAAACTAGGGCTACCATAATATGTGAGCAACATGTATGTATATGCAAATGGGCGTAACAGGCCAGTCGCCATCATGCATAATTAGGTGATTCTCACCTAAAGAGACAAAGACCCACATAATAATAAGCCTTTCATTCAGGTGAGTCAGACAAGAAAAATTGAAAGGACAAACATACATACATGTACACAACGGCGTTCATAAACACGCTTGAAAAGCGATTATGCGTGTTGATAGCACGCTGAGACATCAAAATACGAATTGGCGCGTGCTATACATAAGCCATTTCATGAGATCAGTCATTGGATAGTAGCCTAAGATGGTATAAATTAAGTGTCTTTAGCAATTGTGTGCACATTTTATTTGTTGCCATTAAATTGGTCTGACCAAGCTCTGTCAGAACCCCAAACTGTTCAAGCACCACCTGTGATTTTAACCAAAGCTACAGAGAGTTAATTCAATTTACAGAACACAGAAATAGACCACAGACTGCATAAACTGGACACGAAAGATTACCGTTACTAAACTAGGCACATGCACAAAAAAATTGAGCAAACAGAAATCATGCAGCACATGTACAAATGCACAGGGTATTTCTGAATAATCCTCTATTTCTACTCATTTCAATGTTTGCAGGTTAGAATCAGTACACCTGATCGTTCATGCATGTGTGCATGTGATCTGCACACATAAACACAAATAAACATACAATTACATAACTCAACACTACTCATAAGTAAGATTATTTTATGTTGTTCCTTTTACCAAGGATGTGTTCATTTGACCAAACAAAAAATTGCATGCAAACCAGCATGCGGGTCAGTAGGGAACATGTGGCACACTTAATCGGATATTGGCCACATTTCTAAAAAATAATCTAAACAGCCAAAACAAAAATAATTGGATCTGAACAATAAATCAGAATTGAGCACTAATGCTTAAAAAATCATCAACGGTCTGTGGAGGAGCTATTATATGAGGTACAGTAGTATAAATTAAGGTTTTTAATGAAAACATTTCCAGGATTTTCTCCATATAATGGACTTCATTGGGAACCAAACGGTTCAAGGTCCAAATGAGAGTTTCAGTGCAGCTTCAAAGGGCTTTAAACGACACAGACGATGAATGAGGGTCTTATTCAGCAACGATCGTCATTTAAAAAATAAATAACAAAGTTTAAGTTTTATAACCACAAATGCTCGCCTTGCTCTGTTCTGTGAATGCGCTTCCTACTCCTGTTTAACTCGTTTATCAAAATTAACAAACTTTTCAATCATGATACTGCTACAAGACCCTTATTCCTCGTCTGGTGTCGTTTAAAGCCCTTTGAGCTGCACTGAAACTCTCATTTGGACCTTGAACCATTTGGTTCCATCTGAAGTCCATCACACTGGAGAGAATCCTGGAATGTTTTTATCAAAAACCTTAATTTCTTTTTGACTGAAGAAAGAAAGACGTGGACATCTTGGATGACATGGGGGTGAGTAAATTATCAGCAAAAGTTTTAGTGAACTAGTCCTTTAAAACATATGAGCTGACCGCTATAGTCACAACATCTATGAGAAGAAACAAGCAGAAGAGATCATATCCATGACCAGGACGCCCAGGACTCACTCTCCACTCAGATAACATCACCTGAACCCACAGTGGTCCGGCGCAAACCCAAACCCCTTATCAAATGCTCTCTATTACAGCACTAGCATCTGATTTGGATCGTTCACTGAGGAGCAGAAGAATTAATTAAATGCTGTAAAAAATAATTAGGAGTCATCCATAATTCATCCGTGGAAATGTAAACTCATGAATCTTTCATGATCCAAGATACTACTGAAAATCAGTTTTGAGTAGGGGAAAAAATGAGAAACGTGGGCCATCTCTACAAAGCTGGAGCGGAGATGTTATTTAAAGCAGGGACCTAGAAGATTGCTTTCTGAATCCTGAGGAAAATAAGCACAGAAAGAAAAGGCAGCAGAGGTCTCCAGTCGGCGGATACTCTTGTGAGACTAAATCCGCATATCAGAAATCTGCAGCAGTGCAAATGTTAGAGGAGGTGGACTAGATTTATGTGCTGTGTCAAAAACACCATTATATAGAGAGGAACTCAAACAAGAGGTTCATATGTCATTTGTAAGTACACTGAGGAATGTAGCGCTTCTAAAACCAAAGCAAAGAGTATTAAAGGGGTCATTTTTATACACATTCATGGCAGTTTTTGCCTCGTCTGCTCTATGTTTCTCTGCACAAAAAGGTAAAAAGGTTTTAAAAATGACTGTACATTCCTAAGACTTAGAGTCTTTGAGATATGCGTCACATATATGATTGGGTAATCAATCATAGTTCACACTTGCATCCATCACTTACAAGTTGCTGAACACAGAATAATATGTGCTGATATGCTGAACTTGACACAGTGTTGCTTAAACAGCAGCGGCGGACCTTCATCTGGATAGATTGCATGATTCAATCGCACAAATGAAAAGAGAAAGACATTACATGATTACAGTATGTTTAATAAGCTGTACTGTCTTAAGGATATTGGTCATGTCAGTTTGCCTTGAGTTGAGTTGTTTGTCCACTTAATATCATATCACAATTTTATTTTTATTTATTATATTTAAATAAAAAGAAATTAGGGAAGACATATTTTCAAAATATTGTATAAGTGTTACTATAAATATAATAATAATAACTTAGAGACTTTACTAGATCAGACGCACAATTAATGCAAAGTATCAATTAAATTACATTTAAAAAACAGTTTCAGGTAGCCCTCATTTAGGTCATGGGGTACTATACGACCCCAAGTCGACTTTTACTTAATAAAAAGAAGGTTCCCTTCATCTCAGTGGAGATAAGATTTTGTGACTTTTTCATACAGTACATTATCTATCTATACACACAAAAAAAAAACTACATTTTTGTTTTTTGGCTCGATTAAAGTTGCTTCTGAAGGTATATAAAAAAATGTTTACACTTTTGGTCTTTGGGGTCAATATATTAGGGGTGGGAATTGGCAACAATGTGAATCGATTCGTTATATTATCGCGATATTTGGGCTACGATTCAATATTATTGCGATTCTCAATATATTGCGATTCAAGCAATATATTGCGATTCATGTCCCCCAAATTATTCAAAGACATCACAAAAAAAAGGCAAAATAAGACTGCTCATCTCACTTTAATTAAATGACGCATTTAATTCTGTAAACATTATTGTAACGTGTTCAAAATGCTGTTCTGTCACAAGTAAGGATGCATTTAATGTTAATGTTGTTCTTTATGCATTTATGTGAGTCAATGTGATTCGTTGTTCAAGTTTAATAGGGTAGAAGGCTCCACCCCGTGGAGAGAGATCGCCTCGCTGGTTCAAACACCATTTTATTATTCAAATAAGTCTCGTCTTTGGCGGAGAACGCTACATTATCTTCTACACATTAACTGAAGTGCAAAAACTTGTTCTTGAACATTCAGGACACAGGACAGGACGTAATTATTCTCTGAATAGGAGACCTCTCACATGAATGTTGAGCTCCAGGCTTGCTACGATAGTCGGTGTTACGTGTTCAGTTGCAACACCGGTGTAATCACTTGCCCACCACGGCAACGCAATAACAAACTATTTTTTAACGCAGTATCCGTACAATCCTGTATTATTACACACACACACACACACACACACACACAGACAGACAGAACAAACTTTTCTTTTAACGCAATTACGCAGTATCCTTTCAATCCTGCCTGCATTACACACACACACACACATACATACATACAGAACAGACGCGCGTCAGTATAGAGTTCTCTTTCGGGCTTGAACAAATCATTACACACACAAATTATGGCAAAATGTCCGTTTTGTCAAACCTCCTCATAAGAGCTGTCTAAAATGATTTAAATAAAGTCTTAGATGAACATTTGTGAGAAAATTGGACACGTGTCAAATCGCGTCTCTCTCCCGCATTGCACTGCATTAACGTGTAGCCTACAGCTTGCGCTTAACGGCTGTCCGAATTCACGCACTCGTTTTCATTCACTCCTTCAAGTGAACAGCATTAGTGGACTTAGGTTGATCCGAAATCGCCCCTAAACAATCATTCAGTAAGTTAGGCTTATTCCCTATGTTCTCAAGCAGTGAAAAATAGAGAAACCAGTGAAGAAAACCGGAAACTAAAACAAATAATTCTATAATTAAATATGCAAAAAAGATCGATACTTGGCGCCCGTGTATCGATACAGTATTGCCACAGAAAATATCGCGATACTATGCTGTATCGATTTTTTCCCCCACCCCTACAATATATATATATATATATATATATATATATATTTTTCCTTCACTGGGTATTTATCAAAAATAAATAAATAAATAAATAAATAAATCTGACATAAATCTGAAAATTTTTACCAGAAACCAAGGCCTATGACTAGAGCATAAATGCAATGTATCATAAAAAAAATATATTTCATATGCAAGCTAATGGTGTCAGTTGAGGAATTGTGTGGTATATGGATACAAAAGTTCTTTATATCTCCAAAAACACAGCATTAATGAATAAATGAGAAGTAAACAAAAAAAAATATATTATTTATAAAAAAATTATATAATATATAAAATTAATATATTATTAATATATTATAATATATTATTAATATATATTTATAAAAAATATAAAAAATTATATATTATTTATATGATTAAAAATGTATATTTTTTGTACAATTACTCAATCAATAGTTGGGGTCGCATAGACCCCTAGCCGAAGTGACCCCCAAGTGTAAACAAAGACCATTTAAAGGTTAAATAAGAAGCATATGCGAATTTTGTGGCCAAAACTGGTACTGCAATCACTTTCAAATTAGGCTGTAAACCCTTTCCCCTCTGATCTGAGGTTGCCAGATATGCAGCAGGATCCAGCAGAGATCGAACAGTAGGCTGCTAAAGAAGCTTCAAATGTGCAAGTGTCGAGTCCTACACAGTGAGATTTTTTTCTGGCTATCATTTATCTCGGACTTTGTCACAAAGTATTTCGAGTTTTTTTTTGGCTCGCAACATTAGACATTCTTTTTCTATCCGAATTCCGCAACACGTCGTATCTGCAGCTGTGGTAACTAGAGAAGACCTGGCAACCCGGATGCCGCAACACTGCTGACTCCGTGATTGGTAGAGTCGGTGGAGGGTGACGCATCAGACCAAAACACAACATGACAACATCAGTCGAGGGCTGCAACTACACTTTTTAAATGACAAAATCCTGGCCGGACTGCACTGTTGTCAGTGATATGTTACAGTGTTTGAAATGAACATGATTTCTTAATGTCTAGTGACATATCAGGGAAAATGTATGATTAGTTGAAATAAATTTCTTGCATACAGCTCCTTTAAATAAAAAATGTGTTTGTGTTTATAAAGACAGGAATAGTCATCACAGCATAAACAGGAGAGAAGACCAGGGAAACGTGTTTGTAAAGTTGACAGCGTGTGGGTGGTGATAACTGAGGATTTCAAGTCAGCACTTCAACTCAACACCTTTGGTACCTGTATCTAGCTTGCCCAAGCATTTGGTTTCAACCATGCATCTCAGAGCTAATGAAACACTCTTCAGGCCCAGACACAGAGCAGTACTGATGAAACCCAACAAAGTCATGGAGCTTCAACAACTCTCACCATTATCCAGCAACTAACAGATCTTCTCTTTATATTTCCCACCAAATGATGGATCTTCTCATGAATGCCAGGCGATGAGTCTTTCAATGTGCATGTCAGACCGTAAAGCTGGAGGCGTTCATGTGTGCGCCAACTGAATCTATCAGTGTTTCTTCTTCCTCCTCCTTAGAGAACAGTTTGAATATTGCAGATAATTTGTGTAACACTGAAAGGCGAGCCAAATTTCCATTTTCCCAGAATACCCCCGAAATGCATGTGATAGACATTTCACTTCAACAGAACATTGCTGTCATCTGTCCTTAAGTATATCATCATCTAAAAAGTTCTCATAAAGTCATCAGTCTAGATAAACAGAGTTGTCCACATACAGTAGTATGCTTGCCAGAGTTGATGGAGTTCATCATGGTATAATACAGCTCTGGCAAACATGCCTTGTGAATTCTGTATGTGCGGATCATGTGACTTGTGTTTATTTGCCTAAGTTACTTCCTATGTTTTTTTAGGCTTGGCATAGGATGACGAGACTGAGGGATTTGAAATGTTATAAAAGTGACGTTACTCAACTCGAAATGTAATTTGAACGGGTAAGGTGTTTTCACTGAACAAATGTATTGCCTTATGTATCTCTCTAACAGAGCTCATTGTAAACCATTATCTATTGTAAAGCCTCATTTCATTATAGTCGTTGAAGGGATGTACGTACATTTATTTTCAATGAAGTATCGTGTCTATTAATGGGTAAAGCTCCAGTAGCGTCTTCAGCTTAAGATTAAGATTCTTGCCATCTGACACTTTTGTGTGTGTGTATATATATATATATATATATATATATACACATATACATACATCTATATATGAAGAGTTCAGATGCAAAAGCCTCTAAATGCCATTTGAAAATTTCTTCTAAATGACCATTTTTATCAAGCTTGTATATTTAAGGTCAGTAATTTCACTTAAATGACAATTAATAGGTAATCTTCATTGCCATTTAAGTGAAATTACTGAACTTAAATATACAAGCTTCATAAAAATGATCATTTTAGAAGAAAATTTCGAATTAATTGCATCTGAACTCTTCATATATATATATATATATATATATATATATATATATATATATATATATATATATATATATATATATATATATATATATATATATATATATATATATATATATATATATATATAACCTATAGTAAATGTTTTATGAGCAGTAGGATAATGTTTTTCAGGATAATCCAAAATACCTTAGCAACTAGGTAGCCTAGCAACACCATAGCAACCACCCAGAACACCCTGGCAACCTCCCAAAATACCATAGAACACCATAGAAGCACCATAGCAACCACCCAGAACACCCTAGCAACCTCACAAAATATCTTAGAACACCCTAGCAACACCATAGCAACCACCAAGAACACCCTAGCAACCTCCCAAAACTACCTTCAGTACACCCTAGCAACCACCCAGAACACCCTAGCACACCAAAAAACCATAAAAGACCATAGGAACCACCCAGAACACCCTAGAGACCTCCCAAAATACCTTAATACACAAAAGAGGAGGACATGCATCCTCTGTTCTGTGGATGTCAGTGTGTAAATGCCAAATATGTCCGCTATACAGAGGAAGGCATCATGAGACACACGTGGGGATCAGGGAGAGCCTAAAAGATGAAATGATACGACTCAGTTTGATCCCACTAGCGTTTGTAATCGCGGCCCCAGTGGAGGTTCCTCTATTGCCGTACATTTGTTGTCCCTGTTCTTTTCTCCTACACACACAGACGTCTCGAACCTGAAGTGCTAAAACTATTCCAGTTTAACACAAACAACAAAGGGAAGCGTAATTCCTCTGGTGGTGCTCTCCATTATACAGCCATTCACAACGGCAATACAGACACTTAGCTTTATATTTATCAAACTGTGTCTTTATTTGAGCCGAGGACAACGCGAGGTGTAATTAAATTTGGTCAGCTTGTCCAGAACAATAGCTATTGTTTGTGGTGTTCAATTTTCCAAGTGCTGTGAAACACAAAGCAAAGCGAGAACATTTAATTGAACAGAGATTGGTTGGGTTGCCGGTTATTGTGCGGACAGCAGTCGAGCTGTCGGATGTAGACAGTGAAATAATAGGCGACATTGTAAAAGGAAGAGAGCTTTAATAAGAGGTTGCCATGTCGACACACATATCAACAAGGGAATTCATTGGAAAGTCCCACAGCAGTTCTTGATTTAAAAGCAAACAGGGATACTTCACCTCTGGAAAGATGAATGTGTATTTCAAATGGGTAATTTATGTAAAAGAAATGTGAAATTATTTCGAATTTGGAGCTTTCTAGACTGAGAAGTCAGAAAATGTTATTTTTGGCTTATGTGGATGAAAGACAACAATTCCCAGAATGCACTTGCCTCGCTGCCCTCAGGAGGCCACGCCTACCGATAACAGAGCGCATTCGTTAAACAACAAGTCTAGGCTACTAGTGAGTCTGCTCGAAAATGTGTTTCGAGAATTCGCCCAAAATGTTCGGGGATTCGCGGCTTTTGCGTTCTACAGTCGCCATTCATCATGTTTCCTGTGGCGAGGCGGGACAAGTGAGGGCATCAGAATGAACGAAATCTTTTTCCCGAGTCAATTCGTCTCGTTTCATTCATTGAATGAACCAAATGACTCGGAAAAGGATTCGTTCATTTTGATGAGCGAAGTTTGAACAGGTGAGTCACGAACGCGCATCACAGAACAGAGCAAGGCGAGCATTTGAGCTTATAAAACTTAAACTTTGTTATTTTTTTTTAAAAAATGAGCGAATCGTTTCGCTTGATAAGACCCTTATTCATTGTCTGGAATCATTTGAAGCCCTTTGAACAAATTGCAGTTTGCACAAAAGACGATATTTTGAAGAACGTTGCTATAACCAAACAGCTAAAGTGGCCAATGATGCCCATAGTATATTTTTTTGTGGAAGTCAATGGCTATTGCCAGATGCAAACCAGCATCTCCTCTGGGAAATCTGGACAGACAGCACTTGGCCACAACTCTGACATTGTTCTAACTTTAATTCAAAGAATTAACCTGTTCCTGAAGTTGCTAAGTGCTTGAACATTTTCATTTTCAGTTATTCCTTCATCTTAGAGTTTGATTTGCATTTAAATGGTGGCGGACAGACATGGCACTTCGCAGCACTGATAGAGTATTCACTGGCATCACATGTGACATTTTCTGACAATTACATTTTCTCAGGTAAATTACAGAAGAGGACCTCTCTTTCAGGCCTTTCTGCCTGTGAAGAACCATCTTCATAAGTCACCAGCAATGAGCTGCTTGAATGAGAAAATTAGTAAAGGCACATAAAGGATAAGGGTGAAATAGTGCCGTCAGGCTGATTTTACCTCATTCAGCTTTAGTTATTCTCATATTAATATCTGGTTACCGCATCTGTTGCATAGTGCTCAACAGGCCTCTTGATCTGTATAAATGAAAGCATTATACGCAAACAGAAACTCAGCAACAATTATCATATGCAATGGTTTTGAAAGTATAATCATTGACTTAATCATAGTTAATAATCATAACTTGACTGATCCTGTGAGTAGAAATGGTCATTCTCAATATTCTCATTTAGTACAGCAAAGTCAAACATTTTGTATTTCTATCAGTACTTAATTAAATATATATATATCAATTAATGCGAGGAATTTTTAATTGCTATGGCAGCTTGTTTCTGCCGCAGAATGAAATATTAAAAAGGAAATTTATTTCTCAGAATTGCGAGATGTAAAGTCACAATTGTGAGATATAAAGTCAGAATTGCGAGATATAAAGTCAGGAATTGCGAGATATAGAAGTCTAGAATTGCGAGATATAAAGTCAGAATTGCGAGATATAAGAGTCAGAATTGCGTGATATAAAGTCAGGAATTGGGTGATATAAAGTCAGAATACGATGAGGTCAGAACTATGACATATAAAGTCACGAATTGCGACGATATAAAGTCAGAATTGCGAGATATAAAGTCAGATTTCCAATATAGCGTAGGATTCCGACTTAAAGTCAGAATTTGCGAGATATAAAGTCAGAAATTGCGAGATATAAAGTCAGAATTGCGATAGATATAAAGTCAGAATTGCGGAGATATAAAGTCAGTGATTGCAGGTGAATATAAGTCGAGAATTGGGTGATATAAAGTCAGAAATGGCCGATATAAAGTCAGAATTGTGGCGATATAAAGTCAGAATTGCGAGATATTAAAGATCGAGAATTGTAAAGACATATAAAGATCAGAATTGCAAGAATATAAAGTCAGAATTGCGTGAGATACTGGAGTCAGAATTGGGTGATATAAAGTCAGAATTGCGTGATATGAAGTCAGAATTGTAAGATATATACTATTCTGAGATAAAAAGT